>JAUEPR010000079.1:0-191614 GCA_030435655.1 Armillaria novae-zelandiae | reverse complement strand
TTGTGAAACACTCGCAACGCGTTATCTATCATACTTCTCCCACGAAGGTCACCGTGTTTTGCTTTTCGTCTTTTAACTCCCAGAAGGCGGTGCGAGACAGAACTTAGGTGTCAACACCAATCCTGAGGCACCTAATACTGAGCGTCTATTGGCCATCAGTACATCATTGACCGAGGAAAGTGAAGTTTACCTTTTGCGGAAGATTTCTATTCACCACCACAACAGAAACAGAAACAGGCGATACAGGATGCGCCTTGTGTCCCAGGAGTTCGAAAGAAAGAGCATGTAATCGAAGTCAACACGCTCCTTCTTCTCAGCACTTGGCCAAGAAGGTGGTGATGTAGTCGCCGTGCTCTAAGAGGACGACCCATCAGGATAGCATAGCGCCAACCGTCGTATCTTGTATACGAGATCGAGGATTCTGTATAAAATCAAGATTTACAAACGACGATAATTCATCCGGGAAGCAATACATACTAGGATGCATTCGCCCGCAAGAAAAAGAACTATTAAGCGAGATAGACCATCGTAGCATGTTCTGACTCTTTTACTCTCTTTGGAATCTGGGTCTTCGTCGTCGACGGACACCCGAAAGACAAAATAGAGGACGGCGACAGCGACGGGTAGTTGATGTCGTAGGTAGAGAAAGATCCGGAGCACCGGCTAATTTGATCCGGTGTAAATTCGGCTTTCTTTTCTCCGTCATCCCGTTTGACATCCTCCCTGACTAAATACGCTTGCCGCAATGAGGAATTTCAGTATGGCTCTCTAGGGGCCGTCGACGATATCGAATTAAGGCGACGGATGATTGTGCACGGTG
Organism: Armillaria novae-zelandiae; assembly: GCA_030435655.1. Classification (NCBI taxonomy): domain Eukaryota; kingdom Fungi; phylum Basidiomycota; class Agaricomycetes; order Agaricales; family Physalacriaceae; genus Armillaria; species Armillaria novae-zelandiae. The sequence continues at coordinate 190,794 of JAUEPR010000079.1, read as the reverse complement.
TACGGGCTCACTACATGTCATCGCCATGGTTGGAATGTAAAGTGATAGGTATCGTCCTTTGTCTACCATACAGCATTCTGACGTCCCTAATCATACCACTCACTTCGACCTGAGGATACCAAAATTTACGCTGTCACCTGTATCACTCGACGTTATAAACATACACATGTCCGCTGCCGCCCGCTCGGGATTGGAGCCCAAGGAATGCAGCCGCTCTTACTTCCTTCGCCAATCATGATATATCGCATTGGATGGTGATTATACTGTACGATGACATCTAGCCTCCAGTACAAGTTTTATCCCTGGTTTGCGCATATTCTCCACTACTGAACTTGCTTTTAGCTCAACTCTGGGTCGATGTCACTCCGGAGACATCAACAGTCTATTGTTCACACTTGAAAGCCGAATAATCTCTGTCGCTTCGAACCTTTGTGACCTCGGAGCAGCCATCTTTTCTATCTCCCACTGGCTAGTTCTGCATGACCTTCTCCGATCTATCTGCGTCACGGACTCATTGTATTTGAGATACTTCCATGCATGCTGTCGAGTCATTCACTGTGCCGTTCTTCGACGTTATCAAGAGCGTACGCCTATTGCTTCCATTAGTCCCGCTCTGGATACGACTGAGTCTCATGCAATGTGTTATCTTCCTCATGTGATCCAGCCTCATAACGACGGTTCTTTGGTCACTGAATCTCGTGCCTCGTCCACCGGGACAGCGGCGCCAGGTCAGAAGTCATAGTGGGAAGCTGACACGATGGTGTTTGTATTGTAGAGCGGTGCAGAGCTGGTTGACGAAACTTGTGACGTTCTTTCTCTTCCCTCTCCTCTTGTTATGCACTAACACACGGTCTAGCCAATGTTCTAACTTAACCCATACTAAGATTTCCCCACCCCATTTATCAGCCTATCTATCCTGAATTATCAGCCAATACCGTCGTCGTTCTCAAGTAGACTACTTTACCATTTGGCATCACCGTGACTTCTTGTCTAAGAATCGGTGAAAAGGTATTGGACTACTACCTCTGTAGAGTCCTATAGCTCGCATTGATCCCCGTAGAAATTTCTGAGCTACATCAGGGAACAGGAGCTCGTGGACCATGTACGACGCCTTTCTTCTGAATACATCTCGTGGACTATGTTGTCACAAGGCCATTGCATTTTATTATGTGAATCCCATAGCAGTAATGGCGACTTCGGCATTACTTTAACTTAGAGTCTGGTATTGCCACAGCGTACTAATGTCGTGGTCACGCCAGCTAATACGAGAGCAATACCCAGGAATTTGTTTCTTTTTCACTTCAACAGGCGTCCACAGACGAATATAATCTCAGTTCATGACCTTGTTTTCGAGGGTCATAATAGAATCGATTGATCATTTCGTTCTAGCTCTACTAGGTCGTCTTACACTTCTAATGTTTTGCGGGACTGCTGACCCTGGTTTTACTCAGGGTACCTCCACCAACACTCTACCGTGCACCCATCAATGTGATAATTGTATCTTTCCGAGACGTACGTGCATTACTTCTGATTCCGCTCTGATTGCGACTGAATCTCATACTATAAACTGATTTTCCCTAGCTATAGCAATTGAACGCCTAGTCATTGCAATATATCAAACTTGTCTGTTCAAGAATGTGTTAAGGGCACACAACATGAGGTTCCGTCTGAATCTCCTCATCTGCGTAATAGGAGCTCGAAAGATGGAAATATTATCCTTGTGTTTCTGGTAACAGCATATCCTTTTCACTCAGGTGATCACGGACAAGGACATTCATTTCGACCTTAGCAGGAACTATGGTGGTGTGTACATTAGCTGTACGTCATGTGGTGAGGAGGTACAATCGGTAGTTTCATTTTGCCGTGAATGACATTCTTCCATTCCAGTATCGACTTCCCATTTAAACCTCATTGCATTGAACATCGTACGTACGGGGATGGAATTACCCAATTCTCGATGTGTGTTTGGCCACGGATAATGTGGATAGCGGTGAGATTTGTCCAAATCGGCTCCGTCTATGGGATAGTATTCATTAACTAACATCTAGATAATATAACATCGTCATGATACATATATGAATACGCTCGTATGCCAGGTATAGTCTTCAAACTCCATCTTCACCCTCCTCATCGCTCACAGTGAATCTTATATCTGGTAGGTCGCATATTCTGTCTATGTCAAGTACACCAGCTCACACCGCGATCCTTCTAGAACGACATGTCCATTCTCGTTCGTCATCGAATTGGCGGCTGGCTGCCCCGCGACCATCAAGTTTTCCAACGCTGGCTCTCCAAAAAGATTGCCCAAGTCGACGCCGACCCGCAACCGTTCCACCCCGTCATCCGAGAGTTCCAAGACCTCATCGAAAGAGACGCCGAAATTTACATGGACTTCCATCAGATGTTCGATCAAGTACCGACCAAGCCCCCTTACGACAATGATCCGACAGGGACATGCCAGGTACGTACCCGATAGTCTTTTCTCTCGCAGCTCAGTGACTAAAATATTGCTCTACTGAACCAGGTTCGCGATTACATGCATATGTTAGCTTTATTCAATAAAATCATCACCGAAGCACCCGACTTTGAAGAAGCCGATTACAACGTCGGCTTAGTCGGTTTCCCCATCAACGCCATCCTTGACTGGCCTATGGGTACACCCGCAGGCCTCACCGCGTTCGTCAACGACAAGGTGAACGCCCAGTTCAAGAGGATGTTTGACGTTTGGGCTGCCTTCCTCACCTCATCCGCTTCGTGCTACGTCCTCACCACCGACACGACCGGCTGGTTCGGTCCCAACGCGAGTGCCGCTATGCCCAACTTTACCCAGACATACGTCTGCGATCCTACCGCACAATATTACGGATTTAAATCCTGGGACCACTTCTTCACCAGGCTGTTCCAACCTGGTGTGCGCCCTGTCATGTTCCCCGATGACGACCGCATCGTCATCAGCGCTTGTGAGTCGACCGTCTACAAGATGGCCTTCGACGTTAAAGCGCTCGACACCTTCTGGCTTAAAGGGGAGCCCTACTCGCTAAACCACATGCTCAACAACGACGTTCTTGCCCCTCAGTTTGTCGGTGGGACCGTCTATCAAGCTTTCCTTAGCGCGACCAAATACCACCGCTGGCACAGTCCAGTAAACGGTACGGTTGTGAAGACCGTCATGATCCCCGGCACATACTACGCCGAGTCTCCAGCTATGGGATTCCTTAACCCCGAGGGGCCAGACCCCGGTGCTCCCAACCTCTCGCAAGGCTTCATCACCGCCATCGCTACTCGTTCTCTGGTTTTCATCCAAGCTGATAATCCAAGTATCGGCTTGATGTGCTTCATTGCCGTAGGAATGGCGGAGGTGTCGACATGCCAAGTCACTGTTCAGGAAGGCCAGGTGCTTAAGAAGGGTGACGAGATGGGAATGTTCCACTTCGGCGGCTCCACGCATTGCCTCGTCTTCCGACCTGGCACGACTGTTACGTTCAATCCGGACTACCCTGTTAACGCAGACGTCCCCCTTCATGCTCCCATTGCGACTATCGCTTCAATGTGAGGTACAAGCATAATTGGTTATGTGAGTTGTACGATACCAAGTTGTGGATGCTTACCGGTGCTTAATCTCCCTTGTAAATTTCAATTCGTCATCTCGAAGCTTGCAAGAACGAAGTTTGATGGCTTGTATGCCATACACAGGATTCGGCCACTGTATAAATTAGCTGTTATGAAGTGAAAGGCGTGCTTTCATTCAAATCATTGGTCTGTTGTGAACTACCCGAGACGATCGACCGAGAAGTTCCTTAATTATAAATATCAGTGTTGGACTAAAATGATCCTCCATCACATGTTAGGGAAAGGACGCGGAAGGACGTCGTAAGGGTGATTGTGTATCAACGCTTTACCAAAAGAATAAACCACTGAGATATAAGCTACATGCAAGCCTACTGGCACCCAGAATTCTATTATGGGTGTAAATATAATATCACTCATGACCGACTTGATAATGGTTGTAGCCATCGACCACTGGAAATCCATAATCATCACCATAAATATTCCCAGAAACTGATATATGATAGTTATCTAGAGAAAAATTTCTCCAGATATACGAGCAACAATATAACACGTCTAAATAAAGTGAATCATGACACGGTGCGGCGGAAATACGATTTCACAGCGGATCCCCCATTCTTCATCGTCGTCGGTTTGTTCGCAGTATATGACTCCAGTAGGTAATTTTTGAGCTTTTGAGTAACTCTGTTGTCTTTTCGAAGAGTAGGGCTGTTGAGAATGAAGGCTATAGTTGCAGGACCTTTCTGTGGCTCAAGAGAGTCACTGATCTCGGAAGATGCTTTGATGCATTCGTCACAGCTACGAAAGAGAAATTGGCATGATAGAATATGCATGGAGGGAAGGATACAAACGCACGCAGCTGAGATCGCTTGCCACTCTTCGGCTGTCAATTCAATGCCCCTAACGCAGTAAATTCAAGCCAAATCTGCAGACAGAAACAAAAAGAGACTATACTTCAGGGCTTCCACGAGTAGTTCGTCGTTGTTGAACATCTTTCGGCGCACGACTGAGGTCGAGGGAATGAAGGAAAGGAATCTGTCAGCGTATATATGCAAGTGCGTATATAATGCCACTTTCCATCCAAATTACCAGAAGCGGTCGTCTATCCCAACATTGTGCGAAAAAAAAAGGACAAGACAAGGAAAAGACATGCATTTTCAAGTGTCCGTCATTTTTGATGCCACACACTGATTCAAGGGAGGACTCCTCCATTTGGGTGCAGTTACTGCTAGATTCTCGTAGTCATAAATATAAGAAGGCTATTGCAGAGAGCAAGGGCAGGGTATAAGTAATGTTAGAACTCAGCGAAATGGTGGCACACCAGCTCCGGGGTCGCCCAATTAAGCGATCAAGGTCACGGAGTTTCCCGAAGTTCAATTTTTCGAACATTTCCGTGCTGTCTTCTCTCCTCCCAAGTTGGACATGTAACTCCACGCCGCGCGTCAGTGCTCGATATACATATGGCCTATACTCCGCCTCGTATACTCTCCGATTGACGTTCAGTCTCACTCGACGACTCCTGAAGCGCGTTTCGTCACGGGCCCGGGATAACGACTCGTGAAGCTTAATCGAAGGCTTCATCCGTCCGAAACTGGAAGAATATACCCGTGGCTGAATATGCACATTTACTAGGCGTTCAATCTTCTCCGAAGATTATCGTGGGGCACCGCCTACCTGACTGTGAATAATACACCGCGCCGAACTATGACATTGCTTCTGTGGAATTTCCTTATCTGCCATTGTAGCATGTCTTGTCATCAGTCGGCCACTCTTCTCAAGACAACTCCACACGTTGGACTACACAACCACTTGACTACTTATCTGGAGTGGACAATAGTTCTAACCAAACCTTGCACAATCGTCTCCACTGAAGAAGCTTCTTTGAGGATGCGAAATCTACCCCCGAGATCTGTCTTTCAAAATGATTTTGAAAAACAATGTCGACAAAGAGTGTTGACACCGTAATATCTGGGAAGGGTTTCCAGTCTCAAGATCCCTATTAAAGGCTGGCGGTAAACACTACGCTGCTCGCGGTTCCTCTCTTTCCCTCAAGCCTCAAGAGCTCAACAGTTTACTCCCAAATATTCTCCGCCACCATGTCTGCTTCTTACAAAGACTGTACCACATTCGTTTCGTGCGTTATTCAGATGCCACCTGCTTTCCCTAGACTCAACAACCTTTGCAGAACATACCCTAATATTTGGGCTGGCACTGATGCGTAAGTTCATAACACCACTCCATCCTCGCCTCGTTTCTCATCATCGTTCCTCCCCCGCTATTTCAGACCTAATTTCTCGTTCACATCTGGGTACAGCAACGAGTAGGCTGATTTAATCCCGAGGCCTACATTCCCGTTAACTTACTTATTATTTACTCTAGACTAGCAGGCCTGGCTACGCCTCCGCCGAAACGGCTGAATGACACCCTCCCTCAATACGATCCTGATTCCCTACTGTTCGCCTTCCCATTCAGCCAGCCGGAGGATACCTTTGTCTCCCCCGTCAGCACCCTTCTTCCCAGCCCCCCTTCCTACACCGATTCGGAGGACAGGGAATCTCAAGAGGACACCTGCGATGACGATATGGCTGCCGCATACGCAAAAGTCGTACAGAGGAAGTTTCTGTTCCCCCCAGCATCGATGCTGGCAACCCCGCCCGCGACTCCACAGCGTCAACGAAATCGCTTCGAACCTTATAATGTTCGGGATCGCCCTCCTATGCAGCCTTCCTTGAGTACTGCTGCTCGTTCTCCCCCTGCTCGGCTTAAGTCTCAGTAAGTGCGACGGTGATCCTGTACTACGCGAAATCTAACGACGTCACTCAGGTCTCCTATTTGTCGCTCCCAAGCTCGTGTCGACAGGTCTACATCCTCTCCTGCTGCTGCTCTCCACCCTAGCCGTTTATCTGAGATATCGACTTTGTCGTACGTATCGCCTCACTGATTTTTAAAAGAGTCGATCTAACGCGACCTCCAGCTCCACTTCAGTGTCAAGTTCCACCACAAGTAATGAAGACCTCAAAGCGGAGCTATGGTGCGTTTTCACGACGTCGAAGTGTCATTCAATTTCCTAACAATATATTCCCACAGCCCGAGATACTGCGTCCAGGAAGACTTTCCCCCCGAGTTCGTATGGCAAGTCGCAGAGAAATTCGGCATACCCCCAGCCCAAATCCTCCACTACCGAAAGATGGATGGGAACTTCCACTACTGTCCCTTGGACTGCGGGAATTACACCGTCGGCAGCAGCATGGTGCATCACCTCAAGAAGCACCACCCGGACATCCAAGACACCACCGTATCATGTACCGTCAGATCTCTGAAGGGCGAACGCTGCCTCCGCCAACCCATGGAGGGCGCAACGTTCCTCGCGCACTTTGAAAGGGATCATTGTATCCAGGAGGCTTTGTGTCCCTTCTGCTTGGCGGTCACGGCTAGGCCAAAGTTGATGGATCACTTTGAGATCTGCAGCGAAATTGAGCACCCAGCGGTGGAGGGGTGCGAGCCGCAACCGCAGGAACAGGAACAGAAGCCGCGCGCAGGGTCCACTACTAGAGGAGGATGGATAGCGAGGACTCTGCGACGGAAGAAACTGCCTTTTCCGAGAGTACAGAAGGCACCCAGCTTTGTTATGAAGCTCAGACCGAAGAAGCGGAGACCCGCCAGATACGCGTAGACTAACTTATGTCTTATGTCTTTTCTTACTCCCACTACGTGCATTCCTTTGTCCCTGACTCGTCTCATTTCCTTTCTATCTTTGCGTCTTCCTCCTTCCAGTGCTCTTAACATAACTTAGTCGCTCTTTATAAGTAGCTGTCTCATACTAATTCTACAATTTTCCTGGCGAAGTTATTGTTCAGCGGGTCCTCATTACAAGGACTTATATCTAGTATGTGAAAGTACTAAGTAATCCCAGCGGTTTATTCATTCTTAACATGCTTCGTCTTCTCACCGTCTCTTATGTCGTTAAAATTCCAGTTTTACGACTACACGCGTATATACCCAACTGCCCTGATCGCTAACTTGGTGTACATAATCTGAACCAACCGGCCCTTCCAAAAATCCTCTTTACATCTCGCCTCTCCGATAACTGGACGAAAACTGCGTTTCAATCATTCTTCTCCGCCGACAACAATACCCTCGTTCCACCCTAAGTATCGGTTACAGACCCTCCAATATCCGGGCCCGAGAGCTAGGCTGTACGTAGATCCGCCAATCAACCACGCGGTCCAACCTAACGACAATCATCAGATCAGTTCCAGCACGTTCTTCCCGACTATCGGTTGCAGATCTCTGCACTCAGCAGGGTCTGTATTAATGATCGTCCCTTTCTAGATCACGTAAGATTCACAACACCGTCTTGTTCAGATTCGTACGTAGCCAAGAACTGATTATCAGAAAATCCAAATCAGAAATCGGCGTTATATAGCATACTGGACAAAAAAAAACCTTGCGTTGGGTTCAGTTTCACAAGCCTCAGTTAAAAAGTCGCTCCAGTCGAGACTAACAGACTATCGGGTGCTCTCATCTACGATCTAGTTTAAACAACTTGATTTCAAGCTCGTTAAGACGAAAACAAGTCAGTCAAATACGTTACAAAAGAAAAGACTAGCATATGATATCGAACACGATAATGGATGGAATAAACCAAAAAAAAACTAGGAAATTTACGTTAACGAGCGACTAGATATAAATCAAAGAGCCGGCTCCTTGTAACCGGAGGCGGACTGGGTGAGGGTGCGTGAAGCGTGAGAGGGTATAAAAAATGAGGATGAGAGGGAGCAAGCATAAAGCAAAAAAAGAGAGACATATCATATAAGTAATTCCACATTCCACTTACTCCTCCTCCTCCTCCTCTAGCACATTATGCAATGGCGCCCCATGGACATACCTCCCCGGACTCGCCCGCCCCTGCTCCTCCTCAATCACCGGCACCCTTGGCGGCGGGGGCACCTGTACCTCCTCCCCCTCCTCTTCCTCCTCCACCGGCGGGATCTCCACAATCTTCGGCGGCACAACTACATTCGCAGCAGCAGGGGTCGGTACCGGCAGTGCCCTCACCGGCAGCCCACTCCCATTCCCATTCCTCTCCCTCTCGCGGTACATCTCAATCAGCGCCGCAGTCTTCCCCGGCACCCTCAACGGCGCTGTCGACGGCGACGGCTCCTCATCCAGATTGATAATCGGTGGGACCCTAGGGAGGGGCCGGACCCCCCCACCAAGTCCCCCCAAGCCCTCGTCTTCGGAATCACTATCGTGCCCGAACCGAGCTCGAGGGTCCTCCCCGGCGGGGTCGCCATTAAGCTGAGCTGGTCTTCGTTCGGGGTGGAGGTCAAAGTAGCCAGGTCGTCGAGGCGGCAGAGGTCGCTCTATTGGTTCCTCCTCTGCTTCCACGACAGGCACCGGCTCGTCTTCCTCCTCCTCGGATTCATGCTGATCATAATGTAGCGCCTGAATAGACTGTTCAGCCGCAGAAGGTCCATCGCCATCGTAATCAAGCGAATCGTCATAATACTGCGGTTGCTGCAAGTCGTCCACGAAGTCATTCATCGCCAGCCTCGAAGGAACCCTCTCAACTTCAATCGACTCTTCCTCTTCGTCCCTTATAGGATTGCGCTCCGTCCGCTGGCTCTCCGGGCTCTGGCTCATCTTCCTGACACCCTTCAGTGCCTTCTGTACTTCGAGACTTACAAGATCGACATCCTCTCCCCTCCCTTTACCCCTTCCCCCGTATTCCTGGTCAGCCATACGTCGCTCTTGCGTCCCGACGAGGATATCCACCCACGCGTCGTCAGCGACTTCCCGATTCTTCGATGCGCCGTCAACGGGCGGGTAGTCCTCGTAAATGTCCTCCCCATCGAGGCTCGCCAGACGCGTCTCAAAATCCACAGTGCTGTACTCCGCAGGGGGAACACCGCCGACGAGGGATTTTCGTCCCATCACAGAGCCACCGTTGGTGGGAGAGGCTGAACCACCTAATCGAAACCGTCGTCTATTTGTGGAGGGTGTACCTCCAGCGGTACTCGCAGTCAAGGTGGAATCGTCACTTTGCGAAGATGACTGGTGACTCAGTGATTGTAACATGAGCGGAGGAGGCTTGATTTCAGTCGGTGAGCCGATTATTCTCGTCTGCGTCGGTGTCTCCTTCGATCCAAGGGTGATAACTTTCGTCTTGCGGTTGCCGTCTCCCCTCAGCAGACCCTCAAATTCAACCTCTTTGAATGAAGCCTTGGGGCTTAGTGCCCTGGGTGTTGACCGCTCCGTCTTGTCCTTCTTCGACTTGGTCTTTACCCTTGGTGATGCTGATGTGGGTGAAAATAGTGATGGAAGGCGTCGTCGATTCGACCCAGAAGATGAGGAGCTTATCTTCTGCCGATATTCGAGGGGAACAAATTCTTCAAACAGAAGTAGAGCGTTCGGTTCGAACTCGATCTGAATGCAGGAACATGAGTAGAATATATACGGTAGACAAAGAAACGTACCAAGGCCCAGTTACATTCTCTATCGCACTCATTGGGATCTGATACCCCTGCCCAACCGCAAACAATATCACAGAAGACGTCTAGAAACGCTTCCTCGATGACTTCTTCCTGTCCTACAACCGGTTCTGTGTCCCATCCGAACGCTGGCATATGCTTTGCGGCCTTTTTCAGCTTCTTGGCGTATTCGGCTGGCTGATAGGAAGAAATCGTGGCTGACATTGGAGGCGAGAACTGCAGCGTCGCGCTGAGAGGCGCTATATCCGACCTTGTGAACCCAGTCGACGAAAAATCGTTCCAGCTAAGTGTCTGTCGCTTTGCGCTCCGCTCCTGCAAACGATAAGAGACGAGAGAACGTAGAGAATGCGATGTATACGCACTGTCCTGGCACTCTCGTTCAAATCAAACTGAAGCTTCTCCTGACCTAGGCCGCCAAATCCCAGCGATTCGAATTCTCCCCACTTGAGATCGGTGAGACTCCGGAAACGGTCGCCATCCTCTTGTCCTGCTTCAAACTGAGAAGGCATATCCATACGCTTCCTGTAACCATCAGAATACTTCACAGGCGACCTGCCGACGATTTTTCCCAGATTGAACTCCCACGTCGAGGCGGACTTGACGAGATCTTTGGCGTACATCCGCACATTACGACGGACACTGAGAATACGGGTCGTACGAGCACCTTTGCGTGGCTGAGGTCGTGACGACTGGTCGGCAAGCATAATTGGATATCCCTTTATCCACTCCTTCAGGCGTGTAGGGACCCCCATCGACGCCGAATTTGCCCTCGGTGTGTCCTGGAAGCGAATAAAAGAGAGAATTATATGTTCCATGGCATTCGTAGCGCGTAGATAATAGACATAGGTGTGGTGAAAAGGCAGCCCCGGTGGGCCCAGACCGAAGAAGAGGGGCCCGAACAGCGGGGAAAGCGTCGGCGGTGTGTGTCCTGACGTCGACGAATTCGCCGTCAAGCGAGTGAGCACGCTGAGCACGGTGATGACGATGGAGCGCAGATGTGCAGGCAGCGGTGGCAAGAACGTCGAGAAATGTGTCGGTGGAAAATCTGCAGCGAGCTCAGAATCGCGAAAATCAGTATAATGGTCCCACGAAATCAATCCTCGTTCTTCCTGCCCATCAGCAATCCTCACTAACCGACCAAGCCCCCATCGCAACAGCATCCCGAGCTCATGCGGCCCAGCGAACCGGGCCTCTTCACGGAACCGGTGCTGCTTGGGGCTGCCGGGATCAGTGCAGGCGTCGATAAATGCGTGCATGAGGCGCTTGGTCGACGACGAGGACAGGTCGAGCGCCAGCGACGAGAACACAAAGGGCGTCGTTATGCCCCCCCGGGTGCCCAGCTCCTCACTGACGACGTCAACGAGCTGCGAGACCTGCTCCAGGCCCAGCACGACGTGCCGCTCGTAGGCGAGATATCCGTAATCAATCTCCGTCCCATCTCGTGCCTTCTCCAGCGTGAACGGCAGGAACCCATCTGGTGGTGGCAATGGCGACTGGTGTTGCGACGCCCTTGACGACACTCGCCCAAACTCGTCAGTCCCACCAGTCGTCGCCGTGTCGAGGCGAAGGCTCTTCGGCGCCGTCGAGGCATTCCTTGACCGCGAGAATATGCTCGGCATCGTGCAGCGAGACGATGAGCTCGCGATTTTTATAAAAGAGTAAGAGGTCAGGGCATGCCGGCTTTTGCCGAATGCCACCACGGTGATCCGGCCCGGCGGCAGAAAATTACCCACGGTATATGTAGTGGACGGCTTCCATCGTCCGAAGTCCTGTACTTATCTCCTTCATGATGGCGGTGATACGGCAGTGGCCGTTCTACCTTCTCTCTGTGTCTTTTAGGAGATCCTGCATGTCGTCGCTTCGCCCCAGATCTCGCATAATTTTGGCGTAAGTTATAACTCACCGCCTAAGTTCGAAAATAGACGGTGATGGTGAGGTCTTGCTACGATACCATCCTTTAATATCGTTTCTTCAGACGTATGCTGCGCCGTAGTCCAAGGATCACGAAAGGCAATCACAGCGGTGATGCAGAGAACGGAGGGGGGAAAACAGTGGGAGTCATTAGACCGTCCATAGTCTGCAATTTGCCTTTAAATTTCCCCGCTCTCTGCAGATTATTCGCTTCCGTCCTAATGCACTTCCGGAATTGCATTGCATTCGCTCCTCCGCACTTCGGATGCTAGCTCGTATTTCAACTAGACTTTACGCTCCCTAGCCCAGCGCTGTTCCCTCCTAATACACAGTCGTAATCCCCATCAACGTCAACACCGGGCTGGCCATCGCCACCCATTATGCTTGACAGCTCGCATCCAGCCCAGGCTTCCTTCCCAACACGATCACCCTGACAAGCCGGCCTTATGTACACATCCATGTTTCTCCGAGCAACACGTCCTCGTCCCCTCGCGTTATCCCCACGACTCGCGTCCGTCTAAGGATTTGCGCCGGCCGATAATGATTACTTTTCTATGAATCACTCCGTTGCAATTTCGAAATTGTTGCATCAAGGCACGATGATGTGACTCAGATTTACATGCGGAGCGAATCTGCTCATCACGCTTGGATACAGGAATAGATATCAATACCTGCCCCTCAGGCTAACCGGACATCATTTACTCCTCATTTCGTCATCTCTCTTGTCACCTTCCATAACTCGAATGATGGACCAAAACGCAACGGCACTTCGACGTATACATCGTAGTACGTACCTAACTCACCCATCGATATCGCTTCTCCCTTCCACTCCCCAGCCTCAACGCCCTAAAAGCCAACACTACCCACCAACTAAAACTACCTCACAAAAGAACTTTCATCTTTGTCGATTTCTTCCCTTCGTACCCAATTAAATCACAGAGGACCTCCCACCGGCCCCCGGTAGCCGGACCGGCTCTGCGCTCGTATGACGGAAAACTCACTTCGGGTACCAGTAGTAACATGGATAGGAGCCCAATCCTCCAACTCCATCTCCCAACAGAAAGGGGGGGGGGGGTGGTCGTAGCGTATTCACATCCTTCCATCGTTCCGAATGCACCACAGAAATAGCCTACGAGTCGTCACTGGTGGGAATCGAACGTGGGCGCGTGAGCACTGGGATCACACCCTTCAAAAATGCCGAGGGAGCGAATACCGTGATGAAAATGTAGAAAGTACGGCATTTTCTCCTCTCCTTCCTTCCCTGCGATATATAAATGACAGCCAGTGCCACTAATTAGGGCACGTCTGTTTCCTGTTCACTTCTGTCCAACAAGGTCGGCATATAGGCACCGTAAGCGAGTCCGGAGTCGCATCCAGCCCGTGTATAATAGAGTTGAGATGGGCGGTACAAACAAGTGTCATACTATCATTATGCTCTTCCATCCCTCAGAATCTGACGCCCCATCTCACAGAAATATTGTCGTCACTGGACGTCAGTGTGTGGATACCTTTCAAAAAAGCTGAGGGGAAAATAGCATACTCAGAACGCACCGCATTTTTCTATCCTTCCATGAGATATATAAATGTCGGGGAGTTTGCCGGTTAGAGCACTTACATCTCTTCGCATTATCTAAAACTGTCCGAGTCCGGTCTCGCGTCCAACGCGTCTTTTACAGAGTCGGAGTGGTCCCTTCAAGGACTAATTTATCAATTTATCATCGTACGCAGCTTCTGCACGTAGTATATTCGTCATGCCCATAGCAGGGGATAACACACAGCTAAGTATAAGGAGACCAGAGCGACGTTGAACGCGAGACCGAACGCGCCAATATCAATATCAAGCCACTCCGGGCAGGTGACTAACTCGCTCCGATTAACATGCAAGCTGAGGAGTATTTCGAAATAGGGACATCTGTTTATTGTCACTTCTGAGACTAAGGGATTGGTACCGGTAACTTCGACGCGTCGCTACGTGGCGAGGTAGGAAAGATTGCATGGTAACGTCAACGCAGCATCGTGACCACGACCATGTCCCCAGTGAAGGTGAAATAGTCGATTTATTCGTGCGTGCGTTCACATGCCCAAGGAGTTCACATAAGACAAGTCCCGACTCAGAAGAGGCCAAAGTGTTCATCTGGTACCCCACTACCTGCAGAATTTGCCGTGCCGATCACTGGGCACAGCTACCCTTTTTTAAAGTTCTCCTTCGGTGGAGGACATCCTTTCGACTCGTTTAACCTTTTACAGTCCGGACCTCTGTCTATGCCACGATTCGGTAAGTCATTTTCTTACTGAGAACGCCTTACAGGAAAGTCTACTTAGTACTAACTTCGCCGGAATGTCTATGTACAAGCCAATAATCATTCTTGGGAGAATTGAAGTTCCAGGACTTTGTGTCTCCGAATATGTGACTAGATGAACGACTGAGTATAGTATTAATCAAGTACTGCAGCCTCGGTTACTCATGTTGGTCTTTATCACAACAGGTCTTTTATGCTCGTGTACACCATTGTGTATTATCATTACACAATCCACATATTGACGCGTTGTTTTTCATTATTGTTCCTTGTCCTATCCCGGGTCTTGGGCGCCACTCTCTCTCTGAACGGCATTCCCCGACCCAACCTTCACTATCATCACTCTGTCGAATCATGTCTTCCCTCTCCCTCGCTCTATCTGTCATGCCTGACCTACAATACCAGTCCGAAAGCTCCGGTCTCGTTGAATTTCCCCAATACACTCCGTCGTACGGTGTCATTGATAATCAAGCTACTGGCCACCACTTCTTTGGCAATAGGTGATTTCCATGTAATCAATGTATCACCCACCGTTTACCGCTGTTCCTTTAGTGTTGGAGATTTCATTCAGAACACCCCGACTGGACAAGATATCGAAGTCACCAACCAACTGGCTTCTCATTCATAGTAAGCTAAACCTTGCCACTATTATTACTTCGGTTTCTTAATGCTTACTTCTTACTTAGTCTACACGGCCACCCACAGACTCCTAGCATGAACAGCTATCTGCATATAAACCCTTCGACGTATGCATGTCCTCCAGAAACCCACCCTGGGCACGCATACTTTCCACAGGCCGGGTCCATGTCGTATTATGGCGGCTCTCAGCCTTCGGACGACTTGACTCACCTCTGCGCCAAGTCCAATTATTACAAAACTTTACATTTCGAGCGGGAAGTCGCCGAATCATCCTCATCCCCAACTGACCTCGTTCAACAAACTCTCGTACGCTATTCTACCGCCCCTCCCAGAGAGTCATCCGACATGTAAGTACACTTGTCATGCTCAAGCCACTCTGTTGAAAAAGTATTTACAGAAAACATAATCGCTACCATCCTTATCCTCCCCGCCAGCCCACACAACCTCCACATGAGCGCACCCTTGTCCGAACAGATTTTCACGCCTCCTCTCATACTTTCTTGTGGGTGGCACTTTACTTCAATCTCATCTTTGAGTCTAACTTAGGGCCACGTCGAAACTGAAGGTCTCAACAGTCATTGGAACCTACGAGTGGGAATCCAAGCGAACCAGAACTTCCACTGTTATGGCGCGCTTTCAAACCTAAATTGGCTGATAATTGGTGCGTCGGCTCTTCCTTATGACATGGAATACATTCCAACTACGGCGTCCAGCTATCCCGAAGATCATCGTCCATCTGAGCTTTCCAACATGGCGCAAGAGCAGGATACACACTCAGACGCCGGAACCCTTGCTGTTTCGTGGGTATTTCCAACTGAGCGGGAACAATTACCGAGTTACTCACATTTGACGTAGTTCACTTCCCTCTGACGATCTCGACGAAGCTGTGCCGCAGATATGGCAAGAATCTCTTCCATCCAGTATTCTACTACTCCTTACTTACCTTAATACCCTGGTAGCCCACCTGGATTCCGACCTGTCTCACTGACAGATCTCCAGACATCCCACGTCCTCACAACATTCCGCATCTCACCCCCCAGCGCAATCTGCTATGAACGCAACCCCGACAAGGACATCCACACTTGCCCTCTCGTGGGGTGCACCCGGAGGTTCACCGGAACCGCCTTTCGAAAACATTTCTCCGACTATCACCCAGAGCTGAATACGAAGTCGAAGGATGAGAACGTGTACTGTACGGTGAACTCTCATCAGAAAGTCCGGTGCACAGGGGACGCGGTTCATAGTACTTGCTTTATGCAGCATTTCCAGTTGATGCACTCTCTGAAGGAGTGCTTGTGCCCGTTTTGCTTAGAGTCGAAGAGGAACAAGCGAGATGTAGTTCGCCATTTTGATACGTGCGAGATGCTGAGCGGCAAAGAAAAGTAGAAGAAGACAGAGACGAAGAAGTTCAGGACACCTGGCGAGTCTGGGAGTATGTAATAGAGTTCGAAACCTTCAGCGCTTATTTAATTTGTATCATTGCTTTTGGAAACATACATCGTAATAGTATCTGTTGTAATCTTGTAGAATTTCTGTTAACGCTATCGGCAGGTGGATCTTGAGTGGATCTATCCAATCTGCGTCATCCATATTGTGATGTTGAATGCCAGTGCCTGTCTTGCTCATCCTGCCATGTGAGCACCTACGAGATAAGTTGACATTTCTAGTCGAAGGGCTGGAAGCGAGCGTGCTTGGGCAGTGATGTGTACGTGCCGCAAGATCTCAACAGTATTCTTAGGTCTTGAAATTTCGTAAACTCAGTGTTGAACGCGCATAGATATAGCTGTTCGCTTAACTCACTGATGGAAAATTTCATGCAGGCAATACTGATCACCCCACGAGTAAGACAGCCCCTCAAGTGCTGAGAAAGGTCAGTAATCTAAAGCATATTTCCACCAGATTTCGTCATAAGGGCAGCTTACCCTTCAGGAACATACCGGTCCCTTCTTTCCTCTCACCGTCTGTGGATATAGTCAAATCCTTACAATGGTGGCTCTTAAGCCAATGCCAGTGGAGTATCGTCAGTTGGGATCGTCAGGCTGACGAGTATCGGAACCGATTGTATATTTTCTCCAGTTTGCGTTGGTCATAACAGCGCTCATATCTACAATGATAGCTGGTTGCCATGAGTTTCGGCTCTCCAAAATGGGTTGTGAGTACATCATTTTAAACAGCCCAACTTTTCCGCTTAAACTGGATTTAGGATTGGGTTTTAGATGAAGAGCATTCTTTCCCGATTCTGAAGGCTGCCTGGGATAAAGGAATCAATACCATTGACAAGGCCAATGTTCATTCAAACGGAGAATCAGAACGGATCATTGGTGTATTCATGGAGAAGGTCTGTGCATTCCTGTATATCCCCTATTCTCTCATGGCTAAACACGGGGTCAAACGGTACCATATTCCTCGCGAGGAGATCATCATCGCCACTAAATGTCATCGAATCGTCGGAAAAGCCACGACAGTTCGAGTGAAAGTTTTTGATCATCTGAAGAAGACGAGGGATTATGTGACTCAGTGGGGATTATCTAGGGCAGCAATATTCAACGCTGTTGAAGCCTCCCTCGTCCGCTTGAAGACAAATTACATCGAATTGTTGCAGATTCATAGTTACGACGACCTTACGCCACCAGAAGAAACGATGAAGGCACTTCATGACCTAATACAGAGCGCAAAGGTCCGATACATCGGCGCGAGTACTATGCCGGTTTGGAAGTTTGTGCTATTGAATGAAGGAGAAATGGGTGGACTACTTTTGTGAGCATGCAGTGAGAGTATTCGCTGCTCTATCGCGACTCCTCGTCTAGCACCATACGTATCCTCAAGAAGCGTAATTCTGTTGCTAAATTAATGTCGGAGATCTCAGTGTGGATTGCATGGGTTGTCATTCTTCACAGCACTCTCTATTGACGATGTGTCTGATGAGCCCTCAACCATCTTTTTAATATGCCGTATTCTGAACATGGTCACATTTTTGCCCCATGGATTCGACGATACACGATCTGTACCAAACAAGTTCAATCGACCTGGCCAAGAGCCAGTAAAATGATTGCTATTAATTTTATATCGACGATACTTCCAAACTCTGGCCAGCAGCAGCGTATGGAGAGCTACGAATGATTAAGGGAAAGCCCTCAATACCGTCGCTGCGATGGCATCTGCTCAATTCGTGATTAATTTAATTTTTTCATCTACGGCACCGGCTTACTGGAGAAAAAAATGACGGGAAGAGGTCTAGTTTGATAATTACGGGTAGGCATGCGAATATTGTCCTTAATAAATTTCTCTTCCATGGGGTTTCAGGTGTCTAGTGTCGATATCACATTCAGTCGCCGAGCTCGTATCTCTTCCAGAAATAAGAAATACTGGCCAGGATATGCGGAGCCTTAACAGAACCAGACACGTCTCCTCACTGTGCACTCTATCACAGGAAAGAGACTTCTGTGGAATACGTGTCGTCGTCCCGTGAACGTTCCTCCACCGCCATGGTCGCTTATAGTCGGACATCATTCTCAGCGTGTGTTGCTTTGATAGCATTGTCAGCTCACCAAACATCGTGTTGACATTCGCTTGACTTCCAGGGATGCTGCTGATTCCTATCTGACCCCATACATCATAAATCCTGTGCAACAGAAACCGCTGTGGTGTTTGGCTTTTCGACGTCGCTCGTCGGATGTTAGATTCTGCTGGACTCTCTGTTTTATTGTTTGGGGTATGTCTTGACCTATTTTGACTGTGAACATAAAGGTCACATTTAAAGTACTGTGATTGAATGTGCTCCACGCGGTTCCTGTCTTATTATTGGCGCATACATTTCTCAGTTCTTATTCGGTGTCTGATGACCATGGCCTAGGATGTCGTGTCATGACGAGGTGTTCCATATTCGTAGTAGCTCCTTGAATGAGGATGGGAGCTCTCCGAGTGCTCTCGCGGACTCTTTTACTCAACTAGTGAGCTGTCCGTCTGATTCAGGTGCCATAGAGAGTCGCGACTTACTGTGGAGGTTTGTATAGGGCAAATCTAGTATGTACACAAGCACTCAGCACGCAGAATTCTAGATTTAGTACACACAACTCGTCAGAGTATGAGTCGATACAGTGGATGATAGGCGCGCAAAGAAACTTGGATGTGCGTTGCCAGCCTGATGCCACTCGCATGGTGGTAATAACATACAAAAATTAAGACTGTCGCAAGCTGCTTATATGGTGATCGCAAGTGACTAATTTGGGCCACAAGACCGCTGTCGAGAAAAGCCCAACAATGCGATCGTGTCCCCAACTTCGATGAGGACTTTCACCACACAAGTTTATGCACTTCTCTACTCCTTCGCAAGTTTGATCCCTTTCCCTATGTTCACAAGTTCGGTCCCTAGTGAAATGGGACTTAGACCTGCTATGTGACTCTCAATTGATTTTTAAAGAGTGATAACAGACCTCCATATAATCACCATCTGATAAGTTCTCTATTCTCGTCTCTTCCTGGAATTCAGTCTCCATGGCATTCTGGCATCCCATTTTGCCTCTTGGACAACGTTGAGTCCCTACTGGAGATATCGGAATGGAAGCAACATTAACCCCAGCCATGAACGCATGCCTCTTTTGCAGCTGCTCAGCGAGAGCTCATTTATGGGTATTCAATTAGCTATTGCCACTTTATGCTCATTATAATTTCTGACTGGATATACTCTTTCCCTCAGAGGAATGTCCCTCCCAGAGCACCGTCTGTAGATCCTGGCAGAATGGTAAAGCCATGGTTAAATATTCCACATCAAATATTGAAAATTAGTCCAATGGAAATAGCTTTGGAGTTGGCAACAGTGCAAGTATGGATCCATTCAAGGTATTTGCTTCATTCTAATATTAATACTACTGCTGACATCTTATCTTAGCACATTCCCCAGTAACAAGAAGTGTGGATGAAGTGTGAGAGAATCCATTTTATGGCATCAATGGAGATATAAATGATAACTACCATCCCTTCGCTCCCCCAGAACACATAGGCAAAGAAGATAAAACTGAAGTTGCTCTGAACAACGACGGAGATGTCGGGTTTGTGAAAGAATTAATGGGAGATTTCAATGTTGAGGCAGAGGATTCCAATCGGAGGATAGAAATATGTCACGAGGCAGTTGTTAAACTCATGGCAATCATTGAAATCCAAAAAGACGAGTGTGCCGTAGCTTTTATGGATCATAACATACCTTATAAATACATAAATCCCCTTCGTTCGGGCTCCCGCAATTGGAAAATACATCATAATCACCGTCATATGTAAAGAAAGGAAACTATGTTCCGAAGCTCGCGTACACACTGCTGCCAGTGGACTTGAGTGGACGACCATAAACTAGAGACATACAAGAAATATGACTTACCAACATGTGCTTTCTGTGGCAGAAAGTTGTGGAGTCCGGTCTGAACTTGCGGACTGGTCACCACAGATGAAACTTGTGAGGGAGCTATATCACTCAACTTGCAGAAATAAAGGTAAGGTAGGCGTCATCCAAAATCCACGAAGGTCAGGTGATGTGACTTTTGCGTGACACCTATGCCCAAATTGAGCGAACCAGATGCTCGAGGAGACGTAGGACTTGCTACGGGCTAGATATTTCAGATATTGAAAGTAGAAGTTGTTTAAAACAAGTATAAGTAGTCACAAATGAAACAGATTTGCAAGAGGTTCCATATTGGTTGAGTAATTAAGGCTTTATTACTAAAATAGTGCGGTTATGTGATATTCTCCTTCTCTATGGGTACCGGCAACCCCCGCCAAATTTCGGGCTCCGAGCGATCTCGATCTCGGCTGGAAATATGGCACTTTCATGGATGCACCTACTGCAGCTCGAACGAGGAAGATTCGCGAATACTTTTGCAGGAACATTTTGCTCAGAACATAATTATACATGTATTCTTCGAAGCAGAATATTTTTAACACCCCATTTTACTATAGTTTCATTGTATTTATGGCATTAAAAATGCCTTTTTAAAAAATGTGCTTCGAAGAATACATGTATTTTATTTTAAAAAGATATCCTGTAACATTTCCGAAGCAATATGAGGGTTGTGGAAGCCTGTACCAGGTGCATTTGGATCAGTAGTCCGAAGGCTTTACAAATACAACCAAACAAAGGTGTCCTCCCACTTTTACACCATCTCATCTGCTGTTGATGGATGTGGTCCTTATTGTACTTCAGAAATACTTGAGGAAGTATACCAAGTACAGCATGGTGCAAAAAGATACCTCACAGTAGCAAAATTGGATTTTCAGTTAGACTAGCATATAAAGAATTGTAAAAATGGCTCAGGATTGGATATTGCAAAGGCTAAATCTGTGCAAAAGACAGAAGTGACCTAAAATATAGATACAAACATCTCCAGACAGCTGTAGCCAGGTTACTGGAGCTGCAGGGAATCTGGCAGTTGAGGCTGACAATGAAGAAGCAGAGACAGGGGCTGAAAGGTGCCAAGAAGAGATCATAGATGTTGATATTAAGGGACAGGATGAGAGTGATAATTAATATTATTCTAGGAAGAATAGTGCTACTATATACTTGAACTTGTATGTAGCATTATGAAAAGAGAGGAGCATCCATCAGTGAGATTTGAAGCAATTAACGTCAATTTGCCGTCAAAATGGCTGAAAATAGGCATAGTTAGCTCACATTTTGGAACCAGCAGTTGCCGGTACCCATTCTCTAATTCCTCGATTGCAAAGAATGTGTCATCATTTGAGGCTGGATCAAGATCTACAGGCATCATAGATGCTGCTGCATGTACAGAATTATCATGCTAACATTGTAAGCCACTAACATGCAATGAGAGGCAAATACACACACATTTTTCTTGTTATCAAAATTTCTTTTCTTTTTTTGGAGAGACAAACACTCTATTGTCTGCTTCACTCCATTTTTAAGGGCTTCTACAGCTTTTCCTATGTTTTCTAGTCTTCTTTTGAGATGATTTGACTTTTGTGCCATTCACAAGAAGCTTTGCGACGTGTCGAGATGCATATATTAGTGTGGTGATGCTCTAAATCCGTAATTCCTTCTTTGGTATGGTCTTTCTGGCCAAATTGTTATTGTAATCAAATGAAGTAGACTTCAATACATAATTCCTATTTTCTACTGAAAGGGCTGGTGACGGTGCAGGTGTGCAACTGTACAGTTACTCACACTTATAACACTCTAAAACACTAACCCGGCAAGTTCGTGGGGGCAGAGGAACGTCCGTTATGTAGAACTTTGTACTTTATTAGATTTCCGGGTTGCAATATAATTGGATTTTAAAGGTCTGTTCTGACTGGGTAGGATTTATTCTGGTTTATCTGAAACACTGGAACACGAGTATCTACTGAGATACCAGATTCTGCACTGAGTTGCAAGAATCTCCGAACCGGGCTGACTGACTGACTGACTCTGACAGACTGACTGGCTCTGAGGTACAAACTTTCAATACTGATTCTGACTCTTTCTGAGGATACTTGCTAAAGCGAACTTAATCGTGATTTACTTTCAATTCTATTGAGTCTAGGACTCGAAGCTCTAACCTAAATTCCCATGGGTATTACTACCGTAGCTGGGGGCCAGAAAACTTGACCCGGCGACTATTTACTACCTACCTTTATACTACCTGGTATGGCTAATTAGGATAAATAACACTGCGGGCTACTATTACCTGATATCTAGTAATCCTACTACACTGCTTACTTAAAGCTTGGTCAGAAGGCGCGATCACACCATCAATCAAGTTATATTCCCTTACCGGGTAGGTCTGGACCCGTACCCGACCTATAGACTGCCTATGAGCAAACACGTGCAGCAGTTATTGGCTCATACCCATGCTATGACACATACTCCTGGGTAACCCGCAGCTTACCAGGTAGAACTCGTAGTTCTAGCCTAGCTACCGGGTAATCTCCCTGCTTTTGCCATATTCGGACTTGGTAACACATTTATCGCCCTGCCAGACTCGGCCATCTGAATCACATGGTACCATGCCTGGGCGTGTCATTCTTTTGATAAATTAAGAAGGCCTACGTCGACACGTGGAGTGCTTTGGTGGTTTCCATTAATTGCTAGTATGTTCGTAACCCGGTATGCTTATATGACTCTTGCCTGCCTTCTAATCTTTCCAGGTTACTGTGTGCTTACTAGGATGTTACTTTCTGATACTTAGCGATACTTGTAATACTCAGAAATGCGATTTTATTAGGGTTACACGGCTGAGCGCTTTTTAGGCACATCACTACTTTTGATATATCTACTTGAGGAAGTGAGATAGTTAACTTTTTATCTGAGAGTCGCTCAATTTGATCATGTCACAAAAGATCATGTGACCTTAGTGGATTTTGGATGATGCCTACCTTAGCTTGCGACCGTCTTAATTTTTGTATGCCATCACTGCCATACACCCGGACTCCCGGGCTGCAGCTTGACCACCTGCTTGTTTGGCGGGGTATTAATTACCCTATTCTTACGTATCTAGAAATAGCACCACATTCGCACCCAATTGGTCCCCGGTTCCAAGCCACCGGTATTCGAGCATTGCTGCCACAGATAGTCATCAATTATGGTGAAAGAGACGCCCTGTGTCTGCGCACATTTTGGATTTATCGCTGGAATGGCAAGCAGGGAGGTCCAGGGCAGGCCACTGCTGCATATTCTCTATAATACTAAATGACTATCCATAGCCTTGTCTTTCGACGTAGAGGCCCAGGGAATGTAGTTTCTTCCTCTAACTACTGTGGGGCACTGTTGACCTCGTATCCGTGGCTCTCAATCCCCGTATCAAGCTGATATCTATTCTTGCTTCTAGGCTATTGATGAAGCAGAAACCCTCGGCGATGTGAGCAAGCTTCCTCTTCGTATTCACATTATTGACTCCTGCTCTTCCCCTTTAAAAGCTTATTTGGAATAACCAATCTACAAACGGTCATCTATTACAAGAAGTACCCAGATGATTGGTGGGTATACCGGCACTCTGTACGTTAATGTCCAGCCAACGTTACATAAACTAATTTATCAATATTTCTTCAACAGGTCACCATTCTGTGGTGAGTATATTTCCTTCAAAGAGACCTTGCCTGAAATAAATACCACTTATTTTAGGACTTTTGATGCTCTTCATGTTGCCCTTGGTACACATGCCTTGTATCACTATCTTATTGACCTGTTCAGTGATTACATTGCTCTCGGTGATATTGTTTGGTATGTTGGAAGATGAGGATATCTGATGCTCTGACTAATTTCCCCATTCAGGAGCTTCAAAGTATGTAGTTCTAAGGTTTTACGATTTTACAGCAGCTTAAATATGGTCTTTCATCATCAGCTTCAAATTCTGTTCAATGTTTGTCCCCAAACTCTCTGCGGTCCTTAGGCTGATGGTAATCCCCGCAGATGGTCATCATTCTGGGGGTCCAAGTGTATGTTCCGCAAACTGCCATTCAGCGAATCGGTACTGATAAGCAGGACATATAGCATATATACCGCTAGGATTTGGAGACGTTCGTGTTTGCCCTTCCTGTCCTGAACGCCGAGCCAATCTCATCACATTTCTAGTTGGTCACCATTTTCATCAAAGGCTGCCATTGTTTGTGGTACCTGCGCTCTCCCATTCTTAGTCAGTCTGTACCTGATGATCAATGCACAGCTTCTGTGTCTTGTCGTATCTGCGGGTGTGTTGAATAATCGTCACCTCATCGGTATTGCTGTATTTACGCCGTGATTGCCCACCCATCAAGGCACCGGGGTCTGTGAGTCATCATCCTTTGATCCATAATTCTCTTATTTACTATCTTGGTTTCACAGTTGCTGTCTATGGTTCGTAAGCAAAGCACTGTTAGATCCTTGAACTTCACAGCTTACACGGCCTTCAATAGATACCTGATATCTAGCTTCTTATTGATACACAGCATCAAGGTATTATGTTAGTCTCTCAAAGAGGACCTTGCCGACATGTATCCTAGGTGTCAATATATGCCGTATTCTCCATGGCGGCGATTTCCGATTTTGTGATAGCCTTCTCGATGTGCTACTACCTGTACAAAAGTAGAGGGGCTTCCGCCTTCTCTAGGTGCAGTATTTCCGCCTCTCATCGGTCACACGACGCTGAAGAAGCAGAAATTCTAGTACGTCTAAAATGCTTCTTGCCCTAATGCAACTCATTGTGATATCTGGATTGGCTACAAGGTATGCTTCCCTTCTATTTAGCTGATGATATTTCTTATCGCATAATAGCACATGCTCGTTAATTACCCTCATCATGGTACGTTGGCCTTTAATGTTCATTCCCTATCTGATCATGAAGCACACACAGTATGTCACATTGCCAGACTCTCTCATTTTCCTCGGCATCAATTTCATCCTACCAAAATGTGGCTTTGCTCTGATATATCTCTGATTTGTGCCGCGCTGACTGTTTTTTCTCACAGTGTATATTAACTCGCTACTTGCTATGTAGATCCCCCAAATATCTTGATGCTACTAAACACTGATGATCTCTAGGTTGAATTCACGTATGGACCATCACATTTCCACAAGCGGCGGACATTCTATGATCAAAGTCCTGAAGTTCGAGTCGCAGGACTCTGGTGTCAATAATGAAGACAGGGTATGTTCCGACTTTAACTTTTCCCTGACAGCCCTGTTCACATTCTTCGATTACTTTGGCTAGAGTATCAGCATTCCGATGCGAAGCTTTCAGTCTTTGAACCCCGGAAAGGAAGGTCTTGTTCTCCAAGTATGAATGTCACCGCCGGACTTGAACATGACTTGAAGATATTTAACATAGCTTTTTATTCTTAACATGGGTACTCCTGGCGCAACGGTAATGCAAGTATTCGAAAGGATAATAAATAGACATCACTCATTTTGATAATGTCAATGTTAAGGATGATCAGCATTACAATGTTGTAATGAAAGAGAGGAATACTCACTACGAATTGGAAGGTGTCATCCTGGCTACAGGTAACAATCAACTGCCGTCACACGGCAAGGTCCCTGGCTTACGTTGAACTATGATGAACTTTATGATACGCTTTTCTTGCTTTTAGGGTCACTGCACTGGATGCGCAGGATCTCTGACTATCAATCCTTCAAACTCGAACCGGCTGATTAAGAAGTCGTGGATCCGCGGTAATCAGCCACTTAACCACCATCACACTACTACTTATGTGGACAGAGATTAAAGCGAATGCTGTGACCTTCAGTGAGTGGATGTCTGCGATTAGTAGTATGTAACCACTTGATATCACATGCATTGCCAAGAGTGATCATCAGGATTCAGGTGCGGTGATAGATAAGCTCTAATTTTGCATCTACATCCCTGGACCATGGGTAAAGAAGCAAGGCTATCCAGCATTCGGCTCGAACAAGAGATGCTCTTCTACAGCCTTACATACAAATGTGTCAGCATGTCGAGATTCTCTGGACTCTGATATTGTTTCAGATGCATTCCTTTGTGAGCCATATAAGCTGACTAGCTTTCCATGCTTTCTCCCATGCTTGACTTCTCATCGTACAATGTCATCTCAGATAGCCAGTGATATACTGTCATTGGGAATGACTCTTGGCGCAATTTACGTTGGTGCCACAGTAGCCGTTATGCAAGTAAACCTTATCTTTCTGGTTATTATTATTAGAATATCCGTTAACAGTTTATTTGGTATTTCGAATCTCCAAATGGTTATCTATTACAAGAATTACCCAGATGATTCGTGGATATATCAATATTTGGTACGCCAATGTCTGCCCATAATTAAATTAAATTTACCTACTTTTATTAGGTTGCAATAATTTGGTGTGTTTGAGTCTATCTGTGTCGCAACCCGTCTCGTTGATAGTGACTTTATCCAGGATTTTCGATGCTCTTCATGTGGCATTGAGTACCCACGCCATATACCACTATCTGATTGACTCGTTCGGCAACTACCTTGGGCTCTATCACATTGTTTGGTATGTACCTATACTGGCAAACTTTAACAATGGCTGCTGATTGTCCAAGTTAGGAGTTTTAAGGTATGCACTATATTCTTGGTCTTATATTCCGTGGGAGATACTTAACAACCACTTGACCTCTTCAGCTTCAATTACTGATCTGTGTGAGTCTTTCAGCTATTTCCTATCTGGCAATGGCTCAGTGCTATTTTTTCCAGATGGTCATGATTATATGGGTCGAAGCGTACGTTTCCATAATTCCCCTTGAGTCTCGCCGCATAGCTATTCACTGGTTATATACAGGTTGTACGCCCTCAGACTTTGGAAACGTCTGTACCTTCTTTTCTTGTCACCTTAAAAATCAAACTTAACATGGTTCTAGTCGGCGGTCACTTCAACCGAACGTTACCGTGGATTGTGGTAAGCACCCAGTTATAGGATAATACGCGGTTTGACTCTTTAACAATGAAACCAAGGGTACCTAACGTATTGATATATCAAAGACTGTACATTATACATAATGATGATATATTAATGCCCTGTTCCTGCAGTCAACGGTCTGATATATCAATGACAGTAAGCATCATGTGACTACACCCGCTATCCTCAACCCCTTGTTCACGAACGTCGGGCGCTCTGCCAGCAGTCACCAACGAGCGCTTCGAGTGCTCCTGTCGGTGCGCGCCCTAGGCTAAAAATAATGCAATCGCAATCGCGCACTCTGAGCTATTAGTACGATGCAACCCCTGACATCAAAAGCGATCGCTTTTAGTTCTTTGCTGTTCCTAGATCCCCATTAATCCATCATACCCTCAAAAATAAGGTAATCATTTTTGTGCGGAAATCATATATTTGTTATGAAATACATTTCTTATGTATGTCAGCATAAATGCAGATGGCGCAATGCTGTATCACATTAAAAGAAAAATGCGATGAAATCATGAGTTAAGAAAGTATCGAGAAGCTCAAAATATAAAATAAAAACAAATGAAATAAATTTTAAAAAACCAATTACTACGA
Organism: Armillaria novae-zelandiae; assembly: GCA_030435655.1. Classification (NCBI taxonomy): domain Eukaryota; kingdom Fungi; phylum Basidiomycota; class Agaricomycetes; order Agaricales; family Physalacriaceae; genus Armillaria; species Armillaria novae-zelandiae. Next base: position 162,937 of record JAUEPR010000079.1, on the reverse strand, counting down.
AACATGCACAAATCATGACAGTATCAGATAGGACCATGTGCATGCTAGGCCAATACCTGTAGGTTAGATCACATTTGAATCCATCATGTAAGCGTTTCCACACCTTGTGCATGCACTGCACCGTACCACCTGGTGAAAGCATAATTATGAATACTTGCAATGTGAAAAGAAGATTTTGGCACTTACTTCAAGGCTTGAAAGCATCCATAAGAGCATATCTACTTGATTTTTGAAGGTAACCAGATATTTTTGGGGACAATCCACATATAAAGGTGTCGGCAAAGTCAGTGTGCATTACAGTAATTGATTGAATCCTTGCCTTTATGGTGTCTTCGTCTGACAAAAATTCTGGAGGTGGTTCTGGATGGAACAAACTAGCTAGACTGAAATATACAGTCTTATAGAGTTGACTGATATAAAAATTGAGGTAAAGTACTGGAAAATGGCTCTCTCATAGAGCATTACTTTTGCGCTTGGCAGGTGGTGATGTCATTATTGCAATACCAGCAAATGTGTCACACTTACCTCAGAGTCTGTCACAGCCAGGTTCGGTCCGACTCATGGAAGACAGACACGTAAGCGGCTATACAGTAAGTGATGATGAGGTCCCGAGAGAAGACGACATGCACACTGACAGCTGAGTGAAGCCAAGCAAGAGAGAGCAACAACAAGTCTCTAGAGTACTTGTATACTTATACATTCCTACCTTCTTCTATTTGTATATTTTAATGATATCGGGCTTCTATTCTATTTTATAAAATACAAGTCCTAGCACTATCAATGGAAAAACAAAAACACCAGGTTATTGTACGGTGCCATATTTGTCAGTATTTTGAGCAGAAAGTGTACATGAAGCGATTAGCTACTAAGTGACTTAGATGATGCTGCCACCTCTGATGTCAATGATCCTTTTGCAGCCAATTGATTCTGTCACTCTTATGTTTTAGAAAAATGTCATTGTTATGCATAATCGAGACATTGGTCAGTGATGTAGCAAGCCTAATCGAGACCCAGAGCACTGGAGAGTAACCAAATGTTGCTGACACATGCACCTGGTGTACTAATCCGAGTGATTGTTGTGCCTGGCGCAATCCCAGCATGATCCAGGCACGATTCCTCCGCTGTTTTGGGATGAGTCAGCATGGGAGGGTGCAGACAATGAGTAGGCATCGTTGCTAACAATGAGCGCAGCTAAATTGATTTGCGAGGAGAAGAAATACTATTTTTAGACCCGACTGCAGCTGATATATCAATCAGTCACTACAGGAGCAGGCCTTTAATATATCATGATTAACGCTATCCTACAGGGATTGATATATCAGTCTGCTAGGGACAGGTGACGAAACAACAGGTTTTGACTGTCGTGCTTGCTCTAGGTGAGTCGTCTTGATGACAGGTTTCCAAATTCATTGATAATCCATAGGCTCCGGAATTTGTAAGTTATCAGTCTTCTTCTAGTTCACTGCTCAAAATATGGTCCCAAGTCTCGGTATACGACACGTAAGATAAAAATTTTGGCTGTGTGGTCACTGTTAGTGCTCATATAATTCTCGACAGGTACTCCATATCCAATTTCCTGTTGATACCAACTATCAAGGTAAGCTTTGTGTGATCATAGAAGCCCAATGTCCATCTGAAGTATCTTCCAGGGATCAATATGCATCCTTTTCGCTGTGGCAGCAACTTCTGATTACATTATCGCATTCTCAATGTGTTACTACCTTCACAAAAGCAGAGAAGCTTCCATGTTCTCTAGGTGAGTCGTGACCATGTTGCATTCAGCAAAGACTGACCTGTGATAGCACCTCTGACATGCTTTACGGCCTGATGCGACTCGTCGTGATATCAGGCTTAGCGATGAGGTAAAACGTCCGCACTTCAAATCAAACATAAATCTCACTGACTGACAGCACATGCTCGCTGCTTACCCTCGTAACGGTATGTCCATTAAAGATTGATCTTATTGGGGGACCCTTGATCAAGAACCACCACCATGTGGGGTTCAGCGTTGTGCCACTTCAAGCCTGGCTCAAGGGATTTCGCTCACCAAAGGCATCGAGCGGAATAAACAATCGTCTCTGCACCTTCAATGGTCAGAAAAAATGTCTCGCAGTCTTGAGATGTCCCATTCTTATTGGGCAAGGCCTCTATCTACCACATGTAGTAGCTAGCTCCAGCCGCAACCCCCCTATAGACCATCCTTTTCCTGCGTCACCTACCTGAACCCCTATGTCACTCACGACCCGCCCATATGCTCAACGCTGAAGGATCCAACGCCCTTCCCCAGACGATAGCTGCTGGATGCACACCCTGTGCCGATAAAGTAAACATCACGCTTCGTGCTGTCACCCCGGAAGCCCCTGTTCCTCTCCCCACTCAAAATGCTTCAACCGTCTGCATGAACACCTGACAATGCCCACATGAAGCCAGCGCCACCCTCCTCAGCGAGCAGGAGAAATCGCCACTCCCTTCACCTTGAACACAACCATGCCCCAGACACCACTCAGGCACGTTCAGACAAGGACAACGAAAATAATTGCCACTCCACCTCATCCCATAATTAGCGACGCCACCAAGGACAATGGTAATAATGGTCAGCCACTCCTTTGTAAAAAAGAACAAAGACACGCAGAATCACTTATAAAGAGAACCAGGCCATCGATTCGAATCAATCTCTCCCCCGATCTACGCAAACTCACCAAGCTGTCTTCCATCACCACAGACGAGACCCCCTCCCAAACACCAGGAGGCAACCCAAGCAAATGCCAGAAGTTATCGGAGAACAGTGACAGGCAAAATGTATGCCCAAACATGACCACAAATCCCCATGAACGTACTAACCCAGCTCTAGACTCCACCCCCCGAGAACGAAGACTATAGAGAGCAGCGACGAAAGACAAATCTCGAGCACTCCCACCCAATGCCTTACAAATTCCCCAACCCCTGCGCTACCGCAAACCTGCCAACATCTGGAGAGGAATTCCCCTACGACAAAACCACTTGTGCCGGCAAATCACCAGCAACCCTCCCAGCAGGTTCAGGAATTCCCTTCACAGATGCAACATTCCCCCACGTATTTATCCTGTGGAATCACATAACGGCAGGATTCCCTGAAGAAATTCGGGAAGCTATCGCAGCCTCACCAGAGAAATTCATTGCAGCTGTCCCCTTCAGAGCAGGCCCAAAATTCTATGCTGACAATCGCAGAGCAGACCTCTTGCTAAAAATGTTCATTGACGGACTTGACTTCCCGGACAAAGGGAAAATCACCGTGTTCTTCCCACTTGAAACCAAAGAAGATAAGAAGAGCACGAACAGAGACGAAGGGCACAGCAGAAGGAGTGCCTTCGACAAACCATGGCCACTCGTGGTAACTGGTTTCTCTGAGGACTTTGGGAAGTTCCTACTATGGTATCAATGCTTCGCAACGGCATCGCAGTCCGTGTGGAACCTAGTCCCCTTCAACCCAAAATCACTAGCATGGACAATCACGGCTTTCCAGGGCAACGTGGTCTCCAACGAGCCTGAACTCATCGCAGATGCCCTAGCCTGCATCAAGGCTGCTACGTGGCACGACGTCGCGATCCAGAACCTGGTCAAACACATCACTCAGGCCCATGGTCGCTCAGGGAACCCTGCCGAGCTCACAGTCAATATGACGCAATCTTGGCGCCTCTCGTACATCGAAATGAAAAACTTCGACAACGATAAAGGCCCCATATTTCTCCTGACTGGAGCGCCCATTACGGACAACTTGGATTTCCACCGAGCCATAGCAACTCACATCCGCAGGCTGAAGATTCGTGTAAACTATCAGCAGCTGATCAACGTCAACAAAATAATAGGCTGCGACTGGTGTAAAAACCAGAATCACCCAAGCCATGCATGCCCATTCCTGGAAGTCGACACCACATGGTATGGACCCACAACCGAAGAACTCCATCTACGTATGATGAAGACAGATACCCTGAAAGCCCCAAACCGGAAGCAGAAGGAGGATAATACAATATCGGGAGGACGTTCTAAACGGGGAAAGAACCAGAATGATGGTTGGAACGTTGAAGAGCTGTCTAAGTGCACAGAGCTAGAAATGCAACAGCGTCAAAGACACTGATCACACCCACACCCAACACTACACACACAAACACGCTCAAGTTCGTGGGGGGATTCTAATGCGATGAAAGTAGCGAACCAATACAATTCAATTCTCAATATCTCTAAGATACACACACAGCAATAGCGCTCGTATAATATCTAGACTTCTCTAAGTCCAAAGGCTTTTCTCAAGAACAAGAGGGTGCGACTTCCATCGCCGGGCCTCAAGGCAAGGGTGTATAACACAATACAACTTCGTCAAACTTCTCCACAACTTTCTAGCAGTCGCTCGGGACTCTAATAACCACGGTACACACTCAATAACACCCTAAACACCACTTAAACGACTGGGCTCGAAGCAGAAACCAATTCCTATTAAATTCAACACACTAATAAACCTTGCACGTCGTGCGCTAAACCAAAACCTTCACAAATACATGGAGAAGTGTCTACACTGACACAAAACTCCGAAACTTCCACAAGAGCCACAGGGTTTGAACCTACGCGCTCGAGCTTCCAACCGATCATAGACTCACAGGATTCGAACCTATGCAATCCAGAGAAACCCCGTCCGACAAGCCAAAGGGTTTGAACCTTTGCCAACCTGCGGAAATAACACAGAAAAGCGAACACTAATCAAGCCAAAGGGTTGGAACCTCTGCGCCTGTAATGCCTCGCGTCACACAAATGCCCTCAAGAACTCGAAAGGGTGACCTTCAAGACACCGTACTCTTATTCTCTCACAGAGCGCAAGTCAAACTGAAACCAGACTCTCTGCATGGAGTGCCGCGCTATTTTCTTGTCTAAGCGCGCGACTTAAATCACACAATAGATATCCGATATGGGTTGTATTCTCTCTCGAAGTTACTAGCTACTCTAAGTGCTAGAGCACGTGGCTGAAAAGCTTTGCACTGTTACACCGTGGGCTCGAAACTTGTACTCTACATCTACACTACAGTATTTATACAATTCTACATCATATACGTCGATACAACTTAATACAGTACTGTTAGAACCTCGGAACACTATCCCTCGCAACGCGCGCGCGTTGTTATAGCATGCCCAGGGCTGGACACTTGGTTGGAGGTCTATCTCGAGACCAGACTCTGTTTCCTCATGGTTGAGACTCCACTCGCACTGCGCTCTTTGTGTTGGCATGTCACTCGTCATTTCCTCGGAGTATACCTGGACTGACAACCAATCATATAGGCTGTATCCTATTCTAAAGTTGAGTTTCTAGGTTTCTCTGGTTGGTGGGGGATACCCGTGGTAAGCCTAGGCACTGCGCTCTTTGGCCAAACTGGGTTCTCTCGGAGTTATCTATACTCAGGTATTATTTGGGACACGCGCGCACGTGCCACGCGATCAGGGCCCTGTGCGTCATCGATCACTGTGTCACGTAGTTCTTCTTGAGACCAGGCATGTCTTTTATTACGGCTGCAGAGCATGTATGCAATCTGTTGGTAGTGCATTCAGTATCGAGTGCTGAGCTCTTGTACTTAGTGTGACCTCAATGAAGTATCATACTAAGTTAGAGCATGCACTCTACCAATAGTCACTTCAGACTTGCGCGCGCATGCACGCGTTGTTACACCGCGCGCAGTGTTGATATCACTGCGCTCTATGGCTATTTTTATATATGCGCGCAACGCGCGTGGCAGATCAATCCTTCTCATATCATGTCTGTCTCTCATCAATCCTTCTCATATCATGTCTGTCTCTCATCAATTCATTGGAGCGCGTATCTGATCTGCCTCTAGTGTATTCAATATCAAGTGCTGAGCTCTCATACTTAGTGTGACCTCAACCAGTATCATTCTAAGTTAGAGCATGCACTCTACCAATCATCACTGAAGACTTGCATGCACGCGCGTTGTTACACTGCGTGCTATCTTGGTTTGTTCACTGCACTCTATTGGTTTGACACTGCGCTCTATGTCTATTTCCATCTACGTGCGCAGCGCGCATCTTTTCATGCGCTCTACTTCTATGTTTCTATACGTGCGCGGTGCACGTCATAGATCAATGTAGTTCTCCTTGTATCATGCCTGTCTCTCATCAATTCCTTAGAGCGCATGGCTGATCTTCATCTTAGTGCCTTCAGTATCAAGTGCTGAGCTCTCATACCTAGTGTGACCTCAACTAGCATCATTCTAAGTGAGAGCATGCACTCTACCAATTGTCACCCAAGGCCGTACTGTGCATGACTCGGTATTGTGCTCCATACGTATATTACTGCACTCTGTGTGTTTGACACTGTGCTCTATGTATATAGCACTGCACTCTATCTGTATCTTTCGTTATCTCAGTACCCAGCCATTATGCAATGCATGTATTGATACATTTCGCAAAATTACATGTGTAGACACGTTGCGAGCATGTCAACGTAGTCAGGTGCGGTAAAAAGCAGTAGTCAGCATACCGCATAATTGCCTTCGGATGTACCAAGTCAGTCCAATAGAGATATTTGATACTGCTAAAAGCCTATCTCAATAAGCATCAAGCTTATATTAGCAGAACCAGGGGTGAGTCTGGAAAGATGAGAAGTCCATTAGAACCAGCTAACACTCGTCGAAGCATCTTCCTGTCTTGGTTACTGATGGTTTAGTGGAGGTAAGCTGGATTGCTGGGCAGAAAGGGGCGATACAACTAAACTCCAAAAATGGTTGATGGAACCACTACTGTTTGGAAGACTTCCCTCCCACTAGGGAAAATCTTTTAAACGGATCCGTCTTAGCAGATCGTGGTTTGGCAAACTCGGTATGTGAAATAACTACGCTACTAACTGTCTAGAACAAAGGGAAATTTTTTACAACGAAATCGGTTTTTACGGTACTGGCCTTGCACTACCCAGTCGAGGCTCTGACGTACCCACTGGTTATCCCTCCTTGCAAGACGGTAGTGTAAGTAGCGGCAGTGGGGAACCAGCACCGGCATCCCTGGAGAATGGTGAGGTTGACCAAACGTCACCAGGTCCCCCAAACGATGATAGGGACTTGCCAGCTGCCTCCCAAGCTATGTCCTACATAGACACAGGAGTAGAAGCACAAAACGATAATGATCGACGCCAACACCAATGTAACCCCAGACGTCAGTCGAGCATCTCAACGAACTCACGCAGCACGAGTCAACCCATAGACGAGCCTCCACAAAGTGAGAGTGGTCATGCCATGAATCAGAGTGAAGGAGAGCCATGCTCCCAGAACTATGAGCAACGAGACTCCCAAGAGACATCCCAATGGGAACCAACTAATATGAGACAAAATACCCCATCCAGGGAGCGCTTGCACAACAGACGTCAACGTCGAGAGGTTTCAAGAAAAGAAACCAAAGCAGCAATTATGGTCTCATGCCTTAATATAAATGGCTTCAGTTCAGCAGGACAAGGTGATGGAATCCAGAATAGCAAATGGAGTCATGTAAATCAACTTCTCCACATGTCAAGAACTGGCATCCTCATAGTATCGGAAGCTCACTTGACAGAAGGAAGACGAGAAGACCTAGAAAACCTCTTCAGACGAAGGATGAAAATCCACTTCACAGAAAACCCAGAGAACCCAACCGGGAAGGGTGGAGTAGCAATAGTCCTCAATAAACAGCTAACAAACTGGCACAACGTCCAGACAAAAGTTGTCGTCCCAGGCCGAGCTTTACTGATTAAAACCAGATGGCACAGTGACAAAGACATCATAATATTAGGAGTCTATGCTCCGAATGTGTCGTCAAACGACTCAAAGGAGAGTGCAGAATTCTTCTCAGCCTTGCATGACTTCTTCATGGAACATCCAGAATGGCGGCCGGACTACATGGGTGGGGACATGAATTTTGTTGAAGACCCAATAGACCATCTACCTGTACGTGCTGACAATGAAGAAGTCTGCACTGCCTTTGACAGCCTCAAAGAGCTGCCAAAACTGCGAGATGGTTGGCGGAACACATTTCCAAACAAGCTAGACTTTACGTTCTGCTGCTCAAGAAATACTCAGACACCAGATGAAAATGGAAATACAAACCGAGTATCTCAATCACGCATCGACAGGATCTATGTGACAGACCGACTATTTGAGCTAGCTCGCCAGTGGAAAATACAACCTGTAGGAATCGCAGGTGTTGACCATGATATGGTATCAGTACAAGTTGCGCATGAAGAGGCCCCCATGATAGGCAAAGGCCGGTGGGCATGTCCAGACTATATCCTAAAGGATAGACAGCTAGCGGAAAATCTAAAAGAACTGGGTTTGTCAACTCAGGATGAGATCGCCAGAATAAAACAAACTGGGAGATCAGACACAATGAACCCCCAGAGGATGTACCATAAATTTATCACAGAGGCAATGGATATGGCAAAGGACAGGGAGCGAACTGTGAAGCGCCATGCCCAGAAGAAAGAAACTGAGCTAAACAAAGCCATAAGCAGACTCTCAGAAAACAGGAATCTAGATGACGCAACTCGCTCAGAAAAACTTGCAGGACTTAAGAAAGAGCTGTGAGGAATTAAACAAGAGAACCATAACTGGACATGCCGCTTTATAGCAGCAAAAGACCACCTAGAAGGGGAGACGGTATCCAAATACTACTTCCAGTCCAACAAGGAATCCAAACCGAGAGATATCATCCATGCACTAATCATCCCGGGAATGAACGAGGCCAATCAAATACACACCCCAGTGACACAAGATCACCCAACCCAGAGCAACGAAGAAGCTCCTACACCACCACAACCTCAGTATGAGAAATACTCACCTAAAATGGCAGAAATGATGAGAGACTATCATGGTGATACCCTACAAAAGGATGGTATGGATGTAGATTCGGAAATGTGGGAGTCAATGATAAAGTTGACCTTAAGCAACATTTCAGCTGCACCTTTGGAGGATGAAATATCTCAGTTTACCCTAAAAACAAAGAGAGAAGAGGTACTTAAACCTTTGAACATGTCAAAAAATGATTCCGCCCCAGGGATAAATGGTGCAACCAATAAATTCTACAAAGTCCTAAATGACAGACACATAGAAGACGTACGAAAAGGAGTTCCAAGCTTTGATATAGTTGAGGTCCTGACAGATGTCTTCAATGATATAGAAAGCTATGGAGTAGATGAATCCACAAACTTCACTGAAGGGTGGATGTGTCCCATATACAAAAAGAATGACAGAAACCTAATGTCAAATTATCGGCCCATAACCCTCCTAAACTCAGAGTACAAACTCTTCACTAAAGCCCTGTCCATTAAACTAGTAAATGCAGCTCCAGAATTGATACACATCGATCAGGCAGGCTTCATACCAGGACGACAGATCACAAACCAAACCAAACTTATCAGAATGATTATAGACCATGCGGACTTAGCCCTCCAGAACGGCATGATCGTAGCACTTGACCAAGAAAAAGCATATGATAAAATTCACCATGACTACCTTTGGAGGGTACTAGAGGCCTTCCAAATCCCAGCACAATTTATATCAACAGTCAAATCACTGTATGAAAATGCATCCACAAAGGTGATGGTAAATGGATGCCTCAGCTCACCATTTAAAGTCACACGAGGAGTGCGACAAGGTGATCCTCTGTCATGCCTACTGTTCAACCTGGCAATTGAACCGCTCGCTGAAATGCTTCGCAAGTCTAACCTAAAAGGTCTAGAAGTCCCAGGCTCAGAAGAAAGACTCATAGCCAAACTCTTTGCCGATGATACTACCACCTTCCTACATGAAGAGGACAACTTTGATGACCTCATGAAAATACTGGGAAACTGGTGCATTGCTAGTGGAGCACGCTTCAACGTTGAGAAAACCCAGATAATACCAATTGGCAGTAAAGAATTCCGCCTGAAAGTAGCGAGTGAGCGAAAAAGCAGTCCAGAATTCAAACAGATCCCAGATGATGTTCGAATAGTGAAGGAGCGGGAAGCTATACGCATCCTAGGAGCTTGGTTTGGAAATGACATCCCAAGAAATATGGCGTGGCCCCCTATCATCGAAAAAATTGACAGCAGCCTAGCGAGATGGGAGATGTCACACCCCTCCATCCCCAACCGTCGCATAATTATCCAAACAGTAATTGGAGGGCTTACCCAATATCTGACGGCAGTGCAAGGTATGCCAAAACACGTTGAAATCCAACTAGAAAAAAGAGAATGCAAGTTTATTTGGGAAGGACGAACAAAGAATCTGATCGACTTTGAAACACTGAAATCTCTGAGAGAACAAGAAGGACTAGACATCCTTGATCTCCAAGCTCGAAACAAAGCCATCAAAGCTATGTGGCTGAAAGAACTACTATCTGAACAGAAGCCAACTTGGATGTTCTTTGCCCATGATATCATAGCGAGGGCGGGCCTGAAATCAGAAAAAAATGTTGATCAAAGTGTGAAGATGAACTTATTCTTACAATCATTTAATACAAAAAAGTCTCATCTTCCGCAAGACCTCCAACAAATCCTGTCCATTGCAAATGAGACCGGGGTGAGAACGGAAGGTATAGCTTTCTCCAGGGAAATAATCCGTGAGCGCCCGATCTGGTTTCACTCTGAGGCAGACCCCAGAATTCACCTCCTGACCCGCTCCTCAGCCAGTATTTGTCTTCGTGATAACCACAGCCTTCGGTTGGTAGGAGAAGCTGAAGAGTTAGCCCAACTACTAGATGACCCAAACCACGATAACTCAACCCGAGGATTAAGATGTAGATGCTATATCTGTACAGCGATGAGAGATAACCTGGGCTGTAGGAACCCAAATCAATGCTTACTCCGAGCAAAAGATTTATTAGACACCTTACCTGAGAAATGGGACCCCAGATTCATGCTCCCTGAGGATTATGAAGAACCCCCCGAGCAACAAGACAAAGGCTTCGAATTCGACCGAAGAGTAACAGTAAACGGTACAGTTGCAAATGCCTTTCGAATCTTCACAGAAGGAAAAATATGCAATACACTGCCAGACCTACACCTGGGAGCCCCTACAGGAACAGTCATACATGTGGCTACAAAGGGATCATGTGGAAACAATAACACACCCGATACAAGAGCTGGTGCCAGTATCGCCATTGATGGGGAAAATGGTATGGAAATCGCCCTAAGAATTCCAACGTCCATTCCCCAGACTTCGCAAGCTGGAGAAACAATAGCAGTGAAGGAACTAGCCACCAGAACTGATAAGCGAGCTGTACTTCACAATGAAACAGGATCAATATACGTGATGAAACACCTATCAACATCACTAAAAAAGATGGAAGACGCAGGATACATTGGCATACCCAACAAAAAAGCCCTCCAAGCTACAGTAGCCAGTCTCAGAAGCAGGAAACAGGTGATGACGATACGGTGGAACAAAGACCGAAGCGAACATCGGATAACCGGCAAAGCAAGCAGACTAGCAAAAGAGGGGTCAGAACGTGAACAAGACAACACAATAGACTTGGAAATAGACCCAAAACTAAAAGTCACAGGTGCCGCCCTAAGCAAGCTAACGCAAAAGCATGCCTACAAAGCCTTTAGAGACCGAAAAAATCAAAAATTGCCTCAGAGAGCGAAGACAAAAGCAAACATTAAGTTAGCAAGCCAGGGAGCGAAAGAATACTTTGGGTTGCAACCAACACCAACTGCCTTATGGAAATCAATCCGCCATAAAGACATAGACCGAAGCACCAGGTACTTCCTGTGGATGACAATGCATAATGCATACAGAATAGGAGAAAAGTTGGCTACATTTCGCTCCGCAATACCACGATCGTGCATATTGCACTCAATGCAATGGATGTATAGAAAACATGGAGCATATATTGACGGAGTGCTCCTCTCCAGGCCAAAAAGAAATATGGGAGCTTACCAGACAGCTACTCGAAACCAGGAATATCCCATGGCACCCCCCAAAACTGTCACATATCCTAGCATGCGCATCTCCAGCCTTCAAGGCACCAAATGGACATAGAGACGAAGGAAAGGAACACTTTTTCAAGATTGTAGTCTCCTCAGCCGCCCAAATCATCTGGAACGCCCGCTGTGAGAGAGTGATTCAACGTGAGAACATGGCCTTCACACCAGAAGAGATCCGGAATAGGTGGAGGAAAAAGATCAACTGTAGACTCGAGCTAGACTGCTTGATGACGCACGACCGTTTTGGTAAAAAGGCAATGAATAAAGACCTAGTTTTAAAGACATGGGCAGGCTCGATAATGAACGAGCAACAGTTTCCAAGTGACTGGACGGAGGCTGTCGGGGTTTTAGTGGGTATGGGGTAACAGTGATGGCCGGGCTGCGCAAGGTAAGTATGGGGGCGGTGCAAGAGGAGAGATGAAAGTCCCGGCCGAGTTATCAAATCATGAGTCCCACACTATTCAGTGTGTAAAGTACCGAATACAAGACTGACCTGCTCAACTTTTTGTGATCGGTGCCTTAGAACCCCTGGTACCCCTCTATGACTTTATATGTCAGTGTCTGATTAGCTAATATTTTCATTTGATTAACATGGTTATATATTAATATTTTCTCTTTTGAAATAAATTTATCAAACACTTTAAAACACATATTCATAAATGTAGGCATTGCAAAGTATATATATTAAAGACTTAATTAGCCATATTTGCTGATGAACGGGTGAGTAGCAACCCTTATCATTCAACACTCATCATCGTGCAGACATGGCAGTGGCTGTGGGTTCTGCTGCTTGCTTGTCGTCCTCTACTGCTTTTACAGCTCGTAGCCATCCCCAAAGAATCAACCAGCAGTCAAGGCCAGTGCGACACTTTCCGATTCCCAATCTGAGAGCATTCCCACTAACATCTGTTAGGTGGGAGGTCATTAACAGCAAGGTCATACTTACTAATTCCTACCATCAGACACAAGAGTTTCCTCAATGAACCATCCTGGTCTTGACATCAACATCTTTGATGAATGGCAATGACATCCATATATATCAATTTAAGGGAGTGTAAATTCAATATCTCATGTGCCAGTTGTAGTTGGCCTTTCAGGCCAAGATTAGTCAAATGATGTCAACTACTCTTTGGGCCTGCAAGGCTACCTACAACTTTTGTATGGGGTAAATGTATACTCCCCAAAGGAGCTATTTAGAGGTCATGGATTATATGAACTAGTGCAATCGTGGAAGGTTTGAATTCCCTTGGAATTATTTATGACATGAAACACCAACTAATACTACCTCCAGATCACCGAGCGGGACCAACATGATATCATCATCCTGGGGGAAGCCCTGTTATGCAAGAGCAGGAGCAATGATGAAAAAGTTGTCTTTGTGTGGAAGTGTGTTATACAAAAAGTGTTTATAGTATGTATATTAAGGCGATCAAGATGGGGAAGGGTGCAATGTGGGAAAAGGGAGTTTGGGGGGAAATGTAAATATAGTGGACTGAGATTTCATGAAGAAATTTTGGACATCAAGCATAGAATGAATTGATACATTCCCCATGAACATGTTACTTAATTTTAGTGTTTCTTTTGGGTCAAAATCATTGGGGGCCTGGGTTGTATTAATCTCGATGGTAATCGCTGACAAAGCATCCTATCGAGCTCAATGGCTGTGCTGACAAAGCATTCGATCAAGCTCAATGGCTGTGCTGACAAATCATTCTATTGAGCTCGATGAGATTGTTCAGTAAAGATTTTCGAGGTTCTTGTTTCTAAGTTCACTGATAGGTGCACAACAGAACTGGGATTGATTATATGATTGTCAAGGATATTTAACCACTAGATACTGAACTATATGGGGTCTTGTATTGGTAATTTAAGATAAGGAATGGAACAACGGTAGTCCCATAGACAGTAGTAAAGGTATGATAGTAAGGAAACAAATGTAGAAGGATTAACAACAGATAAGGAAGGTGGTCTAGATAAGTGACACATATGGTTCTGCGTTCTAGAAAGTACAAGAGATAGACGATATGGAACGGACCATTACACATTGTCGAAGTTCAGGCAGCTCTTCTTCCACACACTCATGCATTATCGGTATTTACTGGCTCCTCATGGAACAAGATGTGTGGTTAGTCACGCTAACCTTCGACACTATGAGGGTACCATATGCAAAGGGGTAAGCAACTTTTGACACAGCGTCCTTATTTGCGGTCACAAGGATTTATTTTTATTGCTTGAATATCATGATTGTTGAAAAAAAAAAAATATTATCACATTTAGATCTATGTACATAAAAATACATAGTAAATTGGTTCCTTTTCAAATAAACTAGAATGAATTTTTACTTGCCTTATATGTAGCACAGAATGTCTCTGGGGTCATACTACTTTATATAGTAAAAACAAATATGTGCAAATACCGGGTATCGATATAACCGGAGCAGGTCAGTCTTGTATTCGGTAGTAAAGGCATTTCCCCGAGGTGAAACCTAATCCCATATTCATTCAAAATACTAACTACATGCTTGGTTCTAACTCCTGGCAATAACTTCGGCTGCATGTTGGAAGCGACTATGTCGCTGGACCGCCTCTGCGATAGCCCTCACCAAAAAAAAAAAAAAAAAAAAGATTGATCTTATTCTATGGCTTGACTTTGATTCTCAGTATCTGGTTTGGCAAGACTCCTTCGTTTTCCTCGGAGTGGATTTGATCCTTCCAAAATGTCAGGCTTACTCTCATTTTGCTCTCGATAACCAATCTCACATTTTTCAGTATATGTCAATTCCTTACTTGCTATGTACATACCAATTGCTATGCCACACTCGCTTTACGAACTGAATGTCTATAGGTTAAACTCCCGGAAAGACCATCGTGTGACAAATAGTGCATCTCCTGGACAAAAAGTCCTCAGGTTCAATTATAAAGACTCCGGTACTGAATTGGTATGTTCACACCATATTTCTACCTGCTGCCCGTATATTGAGATTCTTCCTCAGAACACCAGTATTCCCCCGATGCAAAGCATTACGTCGTTGGAGCACGCGAAGGAAGGTCTCAATCGCAACGTATAAGCGAGTAGACGGTTTCGTGCTGTTAATTATTTTTGTAACTACTTGTAAATTATGATCCCACGTGCAAATAGGGAAACTGTGAAAATGTACGACCTAGGTAGACCTCTGATTCTAAGATATCTCTGACTAAGCCATTATTGTTGGTACACGATGCTCGAAATTCATGACCAGGGCGATTGGCCTTCCATGCGTAGGGCTTGAAGGCTAGGTCGTCTGAGCCAATTCAAGGCAGTGATGGTAGCAAGCTGGACAGCCAGAGAAATAAGAACGGCGATGATCATTCCAAGGATAACTGCATATTGTCGACTACGGCCGAAAGTGACTTCAACCTCGTGAGAAACGGAAACAATCAAACTTATTGGAGATGCAGCCACTAGGAAAGGTTCGGAAATCGATTGCTACCTTCAAAGAAGTGTGGCGTGCATTCCTACATACATCCTAGGATAAACATATTTGCCTTCGCGCAGTCGATGACATTGTCGTAGTAATCCAGCCAGCCCACGTCAGGCGAATTACACCTCGTTAATTTAATGGAGACGACATGTATTGGATTTTTACCGCTAGGCATGACGAGAATGTTTTTACATGGATGTCGCTGAAGGATTTCACGTTTGTTAATCTTGGTAATGTCATGGACCGCCAGTTCGGTCTAGTAAAGTATAGGCCATTTTTGATAGCCTACACGGGAGGGTAGAGATAAACAGTACCGCTGCGTTAGCCTGGCTGAGCATTGTATCGTCGGAGGGAAGAATATTCCTGGATTATTCAGAATCAGAACGTTTGTGAAGGAGTTGTTACATTCATCGATCGTCATCATCGAATAGGAATGGAAACCGGAGTGAGATGTCATTAGTTGGCTGTCGAGTAAAGTGAGTAGCTCATCCTCGACCCACTCCAAAGTGGCTCATAAGGTGTAGATTCAAGATTGGGAGTGAATAGACATTATCCGTCCGAGTATGTGGAATGGAAGATTCGATGTCCCTGTACAGCACAGTCGGCAAAGAGGAGAGATAGTTGTAGGAGAGCAGGGAGGGCGCAGTCATCAGCGTGCGTGGAAGGAAGGAGAGAATCGCGGTGAGAAACTCCTTGTGCAAAGGTGGAGCTGGTATAGTTGTCGCGTGTGATACGCGGTGAGATTTATGATCTAAATACCAATATGCACACAGGAGCCCCTCGATCGACGGTTCAAGTCAAAGTCCAAATGGTTTACGAATATCAACTCATGATAATTCACTCGACGATACGAAGGACTTGCCCTTCGGCTCCTTCTGAGCAGACTGCTTCACAGTTCCAGTGCGTACCGATGTCCTGATAATGATCTGTGTGCTTTTAATCCAGAAGCTTTGGCTTGTACCACCGAAGTCGTAAACCGCTGTTGGAATATTTTCGTCTTCACAACGCTGCATCCACTGGAGAGGATCTGATCTATGTTTCAAGCATTAGCCTGTGCATGTGAGGGTTAAAGAGGAGTGTACTATATTGTAGAAGAGCAGACAGCGACGTCGGGATATCGCTTGGAGTAATACTTTCTTCTCACTCTTCTAGACAAGCTAGCTAGATCTAGGAGCATCGGTAGCCGTTATAGATGTTCTTCGAGAGAAGCGCGAGCATCAATTCGTCTACTCGCGTGGTAGTCGCAGACCCCTAACAAGAAGCAAATTGAAGCAGGTTTCAATTCCAAACTCCGATCCGATCCGTCCGACTTTGCTCACCGCCACCACCCATGCGTTGAATGAGGTGGAAATGCGCTGGCTCTTCCTTGTTTCTAGGCATGTGTCTATACCTCGTGCACATGTTATTGTTACTGTGGCGGTCTTTCCCTGACCACTTAATTCAGCTCCACATCTTGTTCCAAACTTCCAACCACAGACGATTGGACCACTGGCTTGAACGTGCCTCGTTCTTTTTTCTGACCAGTAAGCAGGAATGTTCTTCGCTACGGACCAATGAACGAAGGCAGCGTGTCTTACAAGAAATAACTAAGTCATTGGTCGATATCTCTGCTAATCCGTATATTCTTTGCGACACTTATATCTACTACGAGTCGCAGGACACGTCGTTTCAAAGTGGCGCCGTACAAATACACCTCAATCCCCTCTATTTGATTTTCAAACCTCGCCGTTTGTACATTAATCTACTATCTGGTAAATAATAGTGCTTCCAATTTCGCTGCTAATCAGTGCGGTGGGGTGTAGACCCAAATTAATAAAATTAGAGAACAACAGTTGGGGGAGACTGGGACAAGAGGGGGTAAATACGCTGAAACCTCAGTCGATGTTACTAGAGATGACGGTGATTTGGGTGTAATTATGGATCGATCAGAGAAAGGTCCAGGACTGATGTTAGGAAGCTATGAGCAATGGTGCTTCAGGACGCATTCGATGTACAGATCAGATCAGACTCCATGAGTTAGAGTTCCCCTATACTTAGTACATCGTTGCTAGATGATCAGCTCTCCCGCATTCCTGATAGGACAAGCCACGTTTCAACAAATCAATGAAGGTGGGTATTTGTAATACGTGAGATTAATTGCAATAAATCCCGTCGACGCTGCGACGGAAGTGTTAAACTTCAAACAGTTACTGAGATGAGGCGCAAAAATAGCCGTAAAAAGGATCCAGTACCGGTGGTGAGGCTCTTCTGAGCGCAGAGGAAGCCATGCGTGATGGAAATAAGCAACCAGATGATGCGGAAAAAGCCAACAGAACCGCTTGCGTGTTGAGCAGATGTCATATTGATTAATTTGTCAGACTTTGCGGCCAAGCACTGGTGTTAAGGCCAATCTTCCTCCGGCGAGGCACTGTCGTTGTGATTATTGTTAGTTATCGTTTTCGTTACGATCATTGTTCTTATTGTCATGGGTGATTCGGGACCTTCAACATGTTGCATACATGTAGGCTGGAGAGTGGTACGATACTGTTCCGCCGTGTTTCTGTTGATGATAATGGTTTCACAGCCACCAGGCTGACGACTCGCCGTTTTTTTGTTTCACTTTATGTTGATTTTCATACCGATTGCAACCGCTTCTTGGCTTCGTACCACCAACACCTACGTATCTGTCCGTCAATATACGTTCGTTCGAGCCATGCCCCTCGCGTTCATCACGCCTGCCGATATCGATTCACAACAGTTTCAATACAATATTGACAGCTGTATTGGCTGTGACGACAGTATTATTAGCCACATTCCCATGAAACGGTTGGATCATCTAAAGAGGAATGAAACACGCATCTGCTTCTGTGGCTGAGTATCGAGGCATACAATCCCATTAACTATGATATATAGAAGGGAAATGTGTGTACTGTTGTTGTCAGGGTCTCGTTTCTTAGCGAACTATATAGAATTGTGTAGACGGAATGCACAGTAAGGCTCATTTGCGGTAGCTCCATCCTAAATATCTATGCCTTGTTCTCAACTGGTGGATCCTCGAACTTCGAATAGATCTGGTCCCAGCATACGGAACGTGACACGCAGCGGGCTGCGTGGATAAGCACTGTAAGGCGACTGTTGTCACGGAAGGCTACATGTAAGAAAGTGATAACTTCACATACTTCCTAGGCAGTCTTCAATGGAAAGGGCCTCGGAAGGAAAGTTTAAACATTTGAGTGGCTGAGCCGATTAATTACATAGGTTCACCAAATGCCTAAGATCACTCAAGCAGTGTGATGGCATAAAGTACGGTAAATCGTAAGGTAAAATATCATACATCGTCGAGGCAGTACTTAAATACTTAACTAGCTACTAGAGGGGATGACCCCATCATCTTCTAGTAAGTACGGCACGACTTATGTTGAGTCGCATGCTTGCGGATTGACGAAAATGAGAATAGAACTATTGATTGGTATATGGTCGTCATCGTCGTAACGAGGGAAGAAGTCATGTATTCGAAATTTGGAATAGAACTTAAAACTTGAAGGGTAGGAAGGCAGAGAGAATACTATAACAATGACTCATGTACGTCAGTACTCACTTCAGCATCTAATCCAATGCGGAATAAGAGCAAGGCTGGAGCGATAGCCTACACAGAAAGTTAATGCAGCCTCCAGCTGATTAAGGAAAAAAAGACAACATACACTTATCTGCCCCAGTGAATCACCAAGAATGATACTAGTCATAACCGCTGTATTGAACAAAGCAAGGAAGAGTGTCGACGTCATGGCAGATATTGCCCCCGACTCGACCATCATCCATATGATGTCCATATACGGCTTCGATATAGTGCTACTCTTCCAGGATCCGGTTCGTTTAGACATCCACCAGATACGAGTTACAATCAGGGTGGTAACGGAAAGCTGCGTTGCGAGAGACAGTGAATATGAGGCTTGCAGCCACCGATAAAGGATTTCGATAGATTCTGGCTGGATAGGATCAGTTGATAGATGGTATATAGTGATATATCCGCAGACTTCGAACATAAGCAGTGAGACAGGAACATAAATAAGCAGGAGAAGGAGGACTGACCTCCAAATACCAGAACCATGATTGCCTAGTGTTCGTGTAGCATGAGTAGAGGACACAAGTAAATGCGGGACCATGAAACGTACGGGAGGCACGGACACCTTCACACTCTTATTCCAGATTACGTATAATCTCCACAGGAGTATGGTGTCACACACAAGGCACTATATGGACGTCGCTGTCATAATGGTGGCTTTCTGTAATATATGAGACAACGCACATTCGTGATCGTCGCAGCCTCCTGAATGACATTAACCAATCGACCCTGGTGTCTCCAGTACAAAAGGGCGACGTTAGGGTCCTTCAACCAAATAAAGCCTTCTATCATAGAGCGCAAGACTGCAGCAATGTGGATGGTCGAAATGATGAACTGGAGAGTTGCACTCCCAAGTAAGAGCCTATGAGAGAAATAAGGGAAGTTGGTAATTATCACAGAGAACACTCTTTTGTGAGGAAACCCACCACCAGCGGCGCTTAACAAGTAAGTTGATGGAGCTGAAATAAAGAACTAGACTTGGAAAGTGTTCAAATTTGTCATCGGATTGCTGAGAGTACTTCGAGTGCTTACTTCATGCCTAGAATAGCGTAGCCATCAATAAAATACCTGATACATATATGGATAATAACACACCATATAAAACAGAGCTACACCAAGCACCTACGAGAGATGCGTAGTCTATTGGAAGGTCGTTCATAGATACTATGCTCTACGACTCGACATTCTAGTAACAAGCCATTATATATTTCCGACACCATCTTTTTCTAGGCGTGACTGAGGTCAGACGAATGTTTGCTTCCTAATATCGAATACACTTTCAGAATAGACCCCGGAACTTATGTGTTAATAACGGGGAAATAAGATGTGAAAGTCGTAATAAGACAGAAACAGTCATCTATTGATCAGTGCCTTCTGTCTATTCGAAGCTTTATGATGACAATGATCCACGCTCGTAATATATGAGATTTTCTCGGCGATTAATTCAACTGAATAGCAACACGATCACCCTGAAGGGAAAAAAGATCTCACATCGAGAAGATGATCAGAATAAGGGTCGTTATCTTCTGAGTAGATCATAGCATCGCTGTTTCAACCTACATCATAGTACAGACGTTCATAAAATCGTGAAAAACAAAGGGCAACAGCAAGTTCACATTGGCGTAGATACGGATACAAACGTTCGGATTTTATGATGCAGTACACCGTAGAGGGCCGTGATAGCATCGAGTATAGTTTCAACTGTAAGCATGAATGGCTCCTGACTCTGTGTTGGTGGAGATGATGCCTGAGGTATGGAAAAGAGAGTTGGCTAAATTCATCGAGCACAGAGGGAATGCTGGGACGCGGAGGGGGTAGAAACCAGCCTAGGCGGTAACAGGCCGCTGTCGCCATTGAGGAATCGGAGGGAGAAATGTTTGTCTGGTCATCGAGCCAAGTTTAAACCTGATACAGATGCTGAACTGGCTAAGAAGAAGCACAATATAACAGAAACCAGAAACAGTGATGGCTCATGACGTGAATAGAGATCATCTACCCGAGTACGCGGGATACAGGAGGTGAAGCCACCAACTCAGGGTACGACCCAAGGCACACTTGCAACGGTATCCGAGGGAGGCCGTGCGTAGAGAGCGGCATGGCCTAAATAGATCGATAAGCGGAGCTGCATGCTTTTAGACAGACAGCCTAACTCTCAATGGCCCACAAATATTGATCAAGGATAACTCAATCGATGGCACTGACAGGGAGTCGTTCTTCTTACTCTTCATCCTCCGACAAAGACTCTTCAAGTTCAATGCTCCGATTCAGTAAGAATCAGTGATGCTTACTAATATATGTTTCATCGGTTTGCTTATGCTAGAGCTCTGGATCACCGCTGCATTCTGAAGGAACATCACCTGTCTTCAAGAGGATCAATATACATTTTGTCCGACGGTGGACTGTGACGGTTAAAGATGGATAAGATATAGTGGAGAAAAGGGTAAGGCACTGACAGAATCAGTGAAAGGGCGGCACTGGATTTGACACGTCTCACTGGAAGTCCACCCTGATATTCTTTAACCGTACCGGCAGCTGAGATTGTGAGTGTTTGTATCCCTTGTTAATGATATCTCTTAAAGAAAGTCCGCGTTCATCGATTGGCTGAGTTGAAGACGCAGCAAGGAGAAGGGAGGCACTTGAGAAAGGTCAGTTCCAAAATCTGCAAGCTAGCTGATCAGATCAGATGTAAAGCGACCGTGAGGCCACTTTGCTTGGCACCACTACATCCTTGGGTCTAGTGCAATGAAGTTTTGCTGGTTCTTCGATGCTTCGAACCAAATAGCTATGTAGGAAGTATCTTAATGGTTCTGCTTGAAAGCTTCCCTTGCTCGTGCAGCTTCTTATTGAAACAATCGAACACTGCCTCGAGACTTATCATTGCCGTCTTCGCGTCATATTACAACTTTTCTTTATTTTTCTTACTCTCACTATAGTACTTTATATACTGTCGCGTCTCATTTCAGCAAGACATTCCTTCACACAGAATATATCACGACGAGTGATGTTCGAAGAAAGTATAAGCTCCCGGCAGCTGAAGTGGGTGGATGCATATGATTCACCCCTTCGTCGAGCATCAGTAGTATCATCTCTGAAGTGCCTTAGGGATACTAGTGACTGCCGCACCTCAGTGAGAATCCCACTGCCTTCCTGGCATGAGAAAATAGATTCACCGTAGTTCATGCATCATTAAAATCAGTTCCGTCGGAGACATACATCCGAATCGAATTATATACCTACAACACTTTCAAACATGAATTTATCATTCGGAAAATATAAATGCCGAGGCCTTAACATGCTGCCAGGAGGGCCCATATGAGACTACTCCTGTACGACCGGTACAATAAGACAGCAGGATATTGACAGTGTGAAACATCACTTCCTTCTTAACCTCGTCAAAAGGCGCATGCAGTCATGCTTGGCAAAAAGCGATAAGAATTTGCCAGACGTCGCAGTGTATGACACCATCTGCATTGAACCTGTTGAAGCTCCAGACGATAGAGATGTACTGGATTGGGTTCGATAAGATGTAAGCTACCAATCCGTTGTCATGCCATCAATATACTCACGAGGGACACAAGCTCGTTTTCTATTCGTATTGTCAGCCGTCATCAAGCATCAGGGAACGCCGTGGTCGTTTAATGCCGCTTGAAGAAGATTCCCTTGGCCGTTGAGACGCTGGAGCAACGGAGAAAGATCGGATTAATTACGTCGGAGGGTGTCCATGGAAGTCGATGAAGACCGTACGAGTCATCCGAGAAGAACGGATAACAGCCGCGATCAAGATGACAAAGTCAATGCATCAGTGCAAGCAGATTCTGCGCTGGAACGTTCTGTATCATATTCCATCAAATTCTCCCGTAAATTTATCAGTACCTACCTACTGAATGTACGCATGCTCTCAGGATGTAAGCCGGATCTTGTAAGAAAAGCGCGTTCATCGATAAATCGAGTCGATGGGGTAGCAAGGACTAAGAATATCATTGGTGTACAGTACTGTACACAAGAGGAGTAAGCGCTTCCAATAGACACTGTCGTATGTCGTCTTGGGTGCATCATTGATTTTGATTCCACGGGGATCCATTTATAACGGTGACATGTAGCTGGCCCAACCCGATTCTTTGATTTGTTTCCAACTTTCCTTGCCATCACCGTCACATCATATTTAGTTCGGTGACATTTCATTGAATGTTTGGAGCCAGGTGGCTATGCAGTTCGTACGTTTTGCTGTCGCAAGCTTTCCTTGACAAAAACCAATCCACCTTCACAAGCAGACTTGATCAAGATGGTTGGATTCATCGTTTGATGCCGCCTCTGTGTTATGTCAATCCTGTTCCGTCGACAACACCGATAAGAGCTGATACAGTCGAAGCCCTCTTAACCCATGGCCTTCGTAACCCATAATACGCGCTAACCCATAGGTTTTTATGTCCACCGATTTGGTTCGCAGCAAAATGGGTACCATTACCCATACCTTTTCATGAGAAAATCCGCTCTAGTAACCCATAGATTTCCCGGCCCGGGGTCAAATTTTGAATAGTACGGTTTTTACGCTGCCGAAGGGGTGCCGCTTGAGCGATGTCATCAGAACCGATACTCGGACTCGGAAAATCACCGAAAACAGGTGTTTGTGGCGAATTGGATCTTTCCAAGGATTTCAATGATGTCTAACACGGCAGAATAGGCCTAAAGTCTAAGACTTGGTTTAATAGAAATCTAGTAGTAGTAGTAAGGTAGGCGTCATGCAAAATCCACTAAGGTCACATGATCATTTGTGACATGATCAAATTGAGCGACTCTCAGATAAAAAGTTAACTATCTCACTTCCTCAAGTAGATATATCGAAAGTAGAACATAGGAATTATGTATTGAAGTCTACTTCATTTGATTACAATAACAATCTGGCCAGAAAGACCATACCAAAGAAGGAATTACGGATTTAGAGCATCACCACACTAATATATGCATCTCGACACGTCGCAAAGCTTCTTGTGAATGGCACAAAAGTCAAATCATCTCAAAAGAAGACTAGAAAACATAGGAAAAGCTGTAGAAGCCCTTAAAAATGGAGTGAAGCAGACAATAGAGTGTTTGTCTCTCCAAAAAAAGAAAAGAAATTTTGATAACAAGAAAAATGTGTGTGTATTTGCCTCTCATTGCATGTTAGTGGCTTACAATGTTAGCATGATAATTCTGTACATGCAGCAGCATCTATGATGCCTGTAGATCTTGATCCAGCCTCAAATGATGACACATTCTTTGCAATCAAGGAATTAGAGAAGGAGAATATCACATAACCGCACTATTTTAGTAATAAAGCCTTAATTACTCAACCAATATGGAACCTCTTGCAAATCTGTTTCATTTGGGACTACTTATACTTGTTTTAAACAACTTCTACTTTCAATATCTGAAATATTTAGCCTGTAGCAAGTCCTACATCTCCTCGAGCATCTGGTTCGCTCAATTTGGGCATAGGTGTCATGCAAAAGTCACATCACCTGACCTTAGTGGATTTTGGTTGGGTTTAAAGAAATGTATTTACACTAATCTAATTGGTAAGATATGTCCTTCAGGCACCCCCCACTTTCTCACACCTCAGCAGGTGTCAGCTGCTCAATGCGCAAATCCATATCCAGAATATGTGGTCTAAGCCTCCCCACGGGAGCCGCTCGAGTCTTAGCCATCTCAGTTGTGAGTACGTGCCACAGCCAGAGTGTCGCACAACTGATGGACATGCTCTTTCTCGCCCATGTCTATTCAGATTTCCGGTATATGTACCTGGGTGGTGCCAATGAGAGCCCTTGTCGCTCTCATTAAACCCCCAGGTATGATTCTTCAAAATCTTCACCAAACAATATACTGATTTCACTCTCTTTAAATCACCAGAGCCACATCTATTATTTTCTCACACAATTAAATAAACACTGTTTATTCATCGTCTTACCGACTCAAATCCTGAGTTAGATATGTCTACTGGTTCTAATGGTTCACCATGATCACCAGCCCACACATCTATCTCTGGTAGCCCAACTCAGCAGACCAGTGGCTCCAGGAACGTTGAACCCACTGGTAGTCCTGCAAGATCGCCTGCACCTCTGGATGCACCTCAGGCGCAAATTATGATCTGATGCAAAGCTCTCATCGAGACTTACTGTACAGGTGTCAACACTTCTAAATCAGTTGTCCTCATGCAAATCATCGGAGCTCTTGCCAAATTCTTTGCCGCTCATCCTGGACAAGAAGCAGACTTCAACAACACCATTCGAGTCTACGTGGAGATGCTTGACAATTACGAAGCCGAGCAACGTACCCTCAGCCAGGAAGGAGCAGCACAACTGCGAGCCTGTGCAGAGAATGAAGCGGCCGGCAGAGGAAATGAGTGAGATCAACCAGGTGACCACCATGAAGCGGAGGATGGTGACAAAGACCTCGGACGAGAGGGGGAAGAAAATGGAGAGGAGCCCACCGACAGTTCTGACACTGAGGGAATGGATGACAATGGACCAGGCCCAGCAAAACGAGCTCGCATCAACGAGTCTCAATTTCCCTGGCAGCCTGTTCAAGAGATTAACTGTGCGATCTTCCACCCTGAGTTGCGACTCACACTCGAACTTGTTGAAAACTACACTCTCAACCTTAAAGCCGCCAGACACAGTCTCACCAACTCCCCCAATTGTCCAGAGTTCCCCGACGAGCAATGGCTCTCCCACCTGGCCGGGAAACCCGTCAATCTCGACGCAGTATTTTCTGCCAACCACTCCACCTCAATTAACAAAGTTCAGACTCACAAAATATCTGAGGGAATTGCGCTCGGACTCACTGAGAATTTGTCTGGCCCAGTCACACCCAAGCAAGCCATTAGCAATTCAGATGTGTGGTCTACTACCTGGTACACTTACATGCAAGCAGTCATCATGGCCTTCCAGCATCGCTCACTCGAGCTCGCCTCTACCAGTGTTACGTCTCCTCTCTCTTTTGCACCATGGCAGTCCCGCTCCATTGCCATGTACTCGTGCTTGACTGCGCCATATGCAACCGAGTCGGTCGTTGCTGCAACATCTTGTTGTCGGACACTGAGAGATTTCATGACCTTGAACGCTCGCATATCTCCCCAGCGGGTATGGCCTATCAAGAATTTGAGTCTCGAAGAGTCGGGACAAAGGCAAAAAGGGGAGTCAACGAGAGAGGTCCTAGCCTTGAATCATGCACATGTCGGAATGCCGGGGTATGCCCTTCCACCGCTGGGAAATGCAGGTATAGACACGTTTGCTCAGGCTGCAAAGGAGGACATGTTGTCTCCGCATGCCCTGACAAAGTGTAGTGGCAAGCAAGGCAGATTCAAGGGGAGGGGGAGGTTCAAAAGGAGAGAGGGGAGAGGAGGTGACTGGGAAGAGGGAGCAGAGTTTGCCCCAAAGTATAGAAGGGGGTTTGTTTTCATGGAGTCGAGCATGGGAAATAGTCAGGCCACCAGTTGCATGGAAACTGAGTTACCAGTGCCAAGGCCACCGGCAAACGAGTTTGAGAATACGGAGGCAATGGTGACTCTAGCCACCTATCCTGAACTGTTCAGTGTCTCAACACCCATCAAGGTCGATGTGTTCATGAGTTGTCTTGTCACCCACCCAAATCAACCCTTTGTTGAGTTGGTACTCACTGCACTATGAGAAGGTTTCTGGCCTTGGGCTAATATGTGCTATGATTCATGTTTCCCAGTAACTTGGGATAATAGTTGCATGAACCCTCGATCAGAGATGGAACAGCAGTTCATCTCTGAATACTGAGACAAGGAGATTGCTGCAGGACATTTTTCAGCCCCGTTTGGTCATGCTTTACTACCAGGAATGTATAGTACTCCAGTCCATGCCATCCCTAAACCTCATGCAGATGGGTTTCGCATGGTATCCAATATGTCTGCTGGAGTTTACGTGCCAAACCAAATGATCTTACACTCTGATATTGCAGGATCCCGTTTGGACGGCTTACACATGTTTTTCTCTGCCATCTTGCACTTCAGACGACAGTCTCCAAAAAACGCGGCAAAAACTCTCATCATATTCAAATCAGACGTGTCTAAAGCCTACCATTTATGTCCTATGCATCCTCTATGGCAATTGAAACAAGTAGTGACTACTGGATACCTCACCAGCGAGCGGAAAGCTGCTGGAGAGGATGAAGTCTTGGTTCAAACCATCAATCGCAACAACAATTTCGGTGGTTGTGGGTCTGGCCAAGTATGGTACAGTGTGAACGGCCTCATAACTTGGATAGCATTGCATGTCGAAGGGATTGACAACCTAGGTTGCTACATCAATGATGATTTTGGTTTCGAGGACCGGAACGAGTTGGAATATTATGCACCATACTCCAGCTTTTACCTGACAAAACAAACCTGATTACTGAAGCTATGGGATCGTCTAGGTGTTCCTCACAGCAGGATGAAGCAGTTGTACAGACCTACACTGATGGTTATTGGATTTGATGTCGACCCCAATTCCATGACAGCTACGATGCCTGAGATTGCCAAGACAGAGTTGGTCCAAGCCCTGAAGTATTTCGCATTCTTGAACCGCCGGAATCTACAAGAATATCAGCAGATCGCCGGATGGGCCAACTGGTCCTTCAACATTTTTCCACTGCTCAAACCCGGCCTATGCAACATCTATGCAAAGATGCAAGGAAAAACTAATCCCTTTGCCAGCATCGCCCTGAACAACAATGTGAAAGAAGATCTGTTGTGGTTAATTCGGCATATTGAACTCTCAGACAGCATTTGTTGTTTTGATTCTTGGGATTGGGACCCCATTCTGGATGCTACCATCACAATTCTCTGTGACACCTGCTTAGAGGGGATGGGATTCTGGGTGCCATGCATTGCATGCGGATTTGTTTGTCCGACACCCAGTTTGCCAGGAGGCAAAGAGTCAATATTCTTTTTCAAAGCCTTATGTGTGTGTGCCACCATACATTGGGTAGCTGATACCATATCCCCTGAGTTATGCAAATGGGTTACTGTCTTCACTGACAACACCAACATGGTCGACATATTCAATTCACTCTGTGCAACCCTGGTCTACAATCCCATTCTCAAATCTGTGGTCGATGTCATGATTTTGCATGGCATCGATTTGCACATGATACATATTCCTGGCTCAGAAAACGTTGTTGTGGACACTTTGTCATGATCAAACCTTTCTGCAGCTCGTGAGTTTGTTCCTAGGCTGGTCATTCTTCCATTTCAGCCCCCTCATGATGTGCTGGGGGCATCAAAATGTTGATTGATCTTACTCCAGGGTCTAGACAGAGGCCGCATGAACCATGGACCCTGGAGAAGCTTCATCATGAGTGGTGCCTCGTTTTAGGATCTGCAATTGACACAGCCAGTATTGGACCATATAACTCAGCCTTAAATTCTTACCTCACATTCTGAAAACTGCACAAGATGCCTGTCCAACCAACAGCCGACACTTTCACCTATTATATTGTTTTCATGTGTGCACATGTCAAGCCGGACACTGTCTCAACTTATCTATCTGTTATCTGCAACCAACTCGAAAAATTCTTCCTGGACATGCGTGACATTTGTAACTCCCCGATTGTTAGTCGGACAATGAAGGGGTGCAGGAGATTGAAGGGATCTCCTGCAAAAAGAAAATCCCCCTTGTCCCAAGACGACTTGCAGCATGCACTCAAGGTGTTGGAGAACTCTCCTGACTACGATAATGCTCTGTTTTTAGCCCTCCTCATTACCGGCTTCAACGGCCTTCTACATCTAGCAGAAATGACTATGTCCAATTCCAAGAAAAGTCGCAACTGGAGGAAGGTTGCCCAAAGAACGACTGTCGAATGGTTACCTGAAGGTCATGCTTTCTTTCTACCTGCACACAAGGCCGATGTTGATTTCGAAGTCAACAAAATAGTCATCCCCCACAACTCTGACCCAGAACTTAACCCTTTCCCTATCTTTCATAGATATGTGGCACTGTGCGACAGCAAACACATTGTACATCCTGCTCTGTGGGTCACATCCACCGGCTCTGTCCCGACAAGGTCCTGGTTCATGCAAAGACTTCGAAGATTGTTCTCAAACACTGGTATTGCCAGCCAATCTATGCGAGCCAGTGGAGCTACCGATTTAGCTGAACAAGGTGTATTGCCATACCTGATCCAAGCCCATGGACAATGGTCCTCCACAACCTTCAATATTTACATTTGAAAGAACCCAGTCATGCTACAAGCTCTGATTGACATGAGGCCAGCTTCTTCCTGAAGACACCATGAACACCCCCCTTGACTCTTCAGTCTAATACCCAAATAGTGCTCACACACACGGTGTCTGGGTAGATTGTTCAATCCCATGCCTGAATGGCATTTCTTTCAGTAAACTCATCTGATGGGTCAGATGGCTGTCGACCAATTAGTTGGGTTTAAAGAAATGTATTTACACTAATCTAATTGGTAAGATATGTCCTTCAGGCACCCCCCACTTTCTCACACCTCAGCAGGTGTCAGCTGCTCAATGCGCAAATCCATATCCAGAATATGTGGTCTAAGCCTCCCCACGGGAGCCGCTCGAGTCTTAGCCATCTCAGTTGTGAGTATGTGCCACAGCCAGAGTGTCGCACAACTGATGGACATGCTCTTTCTCGCCCATGTCTATTCAGATTTCTGGTACATGTACCTGGGTGGTGCCAATGAGAGCCCTTGTCGCTCTCATTAAACCCCCAGGTATGATTCTTCAAAATCTTCACCAAACAATATACTGATTTCACTCTCTTTAAATCACCAGAGCCACATCTATTATTTTCTCGCGCCCACCCAACTATGGACATTTTCCTTTACATGGATGACATTACATTTACCTACATTACGGACTATATGGACAATACAGACTATATGGACTTAACGGACATGGACCAAATTGACACGGAGTTATGGATTCGTTTACTATACATTGTCCTGTACCATAGTAGTGCCCTCCCAACGCTCACACACGTGGCGTCTGGGTAGATTGTTCAATCCCATGCCTGAACAGCATTTCTTTCGGTAAACTCATCTGATGGGTCAGACGGCTGTCGACCAATTAGATGACACCTACCTTAAAATTTTTCAATTTTACACGTGACCCTCCCTTCAACCCATACTCTCGTAATCCATAGCTCTGAGGGTCCACCGATCACTATGAGTTAAGAGGGCTTCGACTGTAGTATGTGGCGCTTGATGAATCGTTATAGCGCCTTCTCGAAGGTGATAGTGGGTACCGGCAACCCCCGCCAAATTTCGGGCTCCGAGCGATCTCGATCTCGGCTGGAAATATGGCACTTTCATGGATGCACCTACTGCAGCTCGAACGAGGAAGATTCGCGAATACTTTTGCAGGAACATTTTGCTCAGGACATAATTATACATGTATTCTTTGAAGCAGAATATTTTTAAGACCCTGTTTTACTATAGTTTCATTGTATTTATGGCATTAAAAATGCCTTTTTTTAAAATGTGCTCCGAAGAATACATGTATTTTATTTTAAAAAGATATCCTGTCAATTTTCCGAAGCAATATGAGGGTTGTGGAAGCCTGTACCAGGTGCATTTGGATCAGTAGTCCGAAGGCTTTACAAATACAACCAAACAAAGGTGTCCTCCCACTTTTACACCATCTCATCTGCTGTTGATGGATGTGGTCCTTATTGTACTTCAGAAATACTTGAGGAAGTATACCAAGTACAGCATGGTGCAAAAAGATACCTCACAGTAGCAAAATTGGATTTTCAGTTAGACTAGCATATAAAGAATTGTAAAAATGGCTCAGGATTGGATATTGCAAAGGCTAAATCTGTGCAAAAGACAGAAGTGACCTAAAATATAGATACAAACATCTCCAGACAGCTGTAGCCAGGTTACTGGAGCTGCAGGGAATCTGGCAGTTGAGGCTGACAATGAAGAAGCAGAGACAGGGGCTGAAAGGTGCCAAGAAGAGATCATAGATGTTGATATTAAGGGACAGGATGAGAGTGATAATTAATATTATTCTAGGAAGAATAGTGCTACTATATACTTGAACTTGTATGTAGCATTATGAAAAGAGAGGAGCATCCATCAGTGAGATTTGAAGCAATTAATGTCGATTTGCCGTCAAAATGGCCGAAAATAGGCTTAGTCAGCTCACGTTTTGGAACCGGCAGTTGCCGGTACCCAGTGATAGAACCAAGATGGAACGCCAAGAAAAGTCAGTGCCGTCGGATCGGATCCGGTCGGCTACATTGCGGAGTTTCAAACAGCGCCCAGCCGCGTCATCCGACGATGTGCCCAAGACGACGGCAGACGAGACCGTCTATGTCTCGTCCACTGTTCTCCTTGTGTACAGTCCTGGATATTCTCCAGTCCTTGCTACTACATCGACCGCACTTCTCACTTTACGCGTTTTTCTTTCAAACACCATCTTCAATCTATAACATATACGCGCCCAGTTTTGCAAGCAGGCACCATGAAATTTGCGGGAGAATTTGATGGAAGATGATATGGAGCATTCCTGCACACTTTCACTGACACATTGAGTTTTTCATCTTCATTGTGTCCATCGTGAGTTTTTCTCGGATGTCGTGCGCTTCTCGACTTTCAGTATCTTTCTCGCCAAGGCAATGCTCCTCCAACAGCAATCGGCAGTCACGGCGAAGGACATATGCCTACCGAAGTGCTGTGAAAAACAGCTTCATGCATTTTGGTGACAGAAGAGTTTTGACAGCTATGTTTAAGATAGGCTCAGAGGTCCTTTCGCACGCTCAGAGTCTCTAAAATATGGCTCCTAACAAATCCTTAGCCCTGTTCTATCACCTATGGAGATGACACTATTATGATTCATGAAGCGCCACATAGAATACATCTTGGAAGACGATTATGGAAATGCCTCTATTTTTGCACACAGATGTTCCGGTTTTTGAGCGGAGGGTGGCATTATCCTGCCAGTTAGTTACATCACAGGTCCACCGTCTGTCAGGGTAATGCTTTCAAAGCACTTTCATCTTCTATTGGACATGGGAGAGCGGACTTGGGCTATCTGCGCCGAGGACATATTTCCCATGCACTGCCTTCTTGACTCACTAAATCTCTGCGAAAGATATATAAGGCAGTGGGTGCTTTGCACTTTTATGTGATTCGTTCTTATCTTCATCCTCATATTCTAGAATGACATTGAAAGTGCAGACCTCTGTTCCTCTCTTAGGAACGACACTTGGTGCCCTCTATATTGGTGCGACGATAGCTGCCATGTGAGTCGGCGGTTCTCCGATATTTCATGCCAACTATACCCCTCCACTCGTAACAGTTTGTTCGGAATAACAAATCTCCAGCTTGTTATCTACTACAAGAAATACCCAGATGATTGGTGGGTGTATCGATACTCCGTACGCAGACCTTTATGATACTTCAACTCTGCTTCAAGTCGATTACCTCCTATGACCAGGTTGGTGTACTTTGGTGCGTCGAAGTCCGATTCCCGCCATAATTAACCTGACGGACCACGGCGTTACCCAGGGTTCTAGATAGTCTTCATGTGGCTTTCAGTACCCATGCAATATACCACTATCTTGTTGACTTGTTTGGTGACTACGAGGGGATCAATCGTATCGTTTGGTATGTGAAGAGCATTGTGAAGCTGTGTGAGTCTCATTGATTTCCTGACCTAGGAGTTTCAAGGTATTTATGGCGGTCTCAGTTGTACTGTCAACTGAATGAAGATGACGTCAAAAATTCAGCTTCAAATACTGCTCAGTGTTTGTCCTCCGATTGTAATCCGATATCTGATAGTTATTAGTGTTTGTTAGATGGTCATCATCGTGGGCGTCCAGGCGTATGTTTATGAATTGTTTTCCTGAGCTTTTACTTACCGGCGGGATGTACAGTATATATGCTATCCGAATCTGGAAACGTTCGCTCTTTCTTCTTGATTTTCATGAGACACAAAACTCAGTCTACTAGTTGGCCGTCACTTTGGTGGGATTCTCCCGTGGTTTGTGGTAGGCCCCCTGCATACACAGGATACCTTGTCTCTGAAAGCGAGCCCATAGGTCCTGATTGTGACAGTCGCCTTCGGTGAATGTCCCGTCAACAGTGTGGCAAGCCATACTTACTCTATGTTAAGGTACCGGAGTCTGTAAGCCGTTGTCCTTTTTCCATATTCGCCCTTACGAGCCTGTTAGTCTCTATTTATGATGTGTAATAAAATCTATCTGGTTACTTGGGGTTAGTATTCATACGGTTCTCCACAGATACATCATCTCCAGTTTTCTCTCGTTACCAAGAATAAAGGCGCGTCTAAAGTTTCGTCTGATAATTGGCATATCATATTTCACGTACCCTCCAGAATTCGACATGCGCTATCTTTTCCATCCCATCAATGTGCGATTTTGTCATCGCCTTCTCCATGTGTTACTACTTGCACAAATGCAGGGAAACTTCCGTATTCTCTGGGCGAGCTACTTCATTTCTTTTTCATCAAGTTGTTAACCTTCCATAGCACGTCCAAAATGCTTCTTGGTTTGATGCGACTTGTAGTGGTATCCGGCTTAGCTACGAGGTAATAGTCTCTCCTCTATTAAGATACGCAGGGACTGAACACCTACCAGTGCATGGTCGCTACTTACTCTTATAACAGTATGTGAATCTGAACGCATTCGCATCTTTTTACAGTCGGACCTTGATCGTCAAATTTAGTATCTCGTTTGGCCAAACACGTTGATGTTTCGACGGACGGTGTCCAATCCTCAGATCATGCAGAGGACGTCTGTGTTCAAGTATGAGACTCATTTGATGAATATCAAGCGCGGGAGCTGCCGCTTCGTGAACTATATAATGGTCAATAGCGTTTATGTGTCGTGTTTACGGATATCCTTCGGTGAATATGGTGTCCCGGGTAGGAAGAACTCCGTCTGATATCTATCGGGGTGTTCTTGCCACGAGACGCTTGAATATCTTACAAGATGGCATTAATGGATGTGGCTGGCCGTGAGACTAAGAGTGGTTCCAAACCCGGGCCCACAATTCGCGTGAACGTTGAACGGAGAGGACAATTACGTTGTCGATTATTTATGCGTTATGTGTGTATTCTTGGAACCTAAGAGACTGCACTGACGAGTGAGCATCTCGGTATAATAGACACGAGCCGGGGTATGCTAAAGGTACGCATAAACAGTGTGATGTCGCCCTGTGCGGTGGGAGTTACCCACAATGCGTGACTTGCATCATAGAATCTCTTAGTTTGAACTTCACATATGTCAAGATCATCGCTTACAAGAATCTGATCAGCAGTGTATCCCCATATAGTGTTGGGAGTATGAGGAATGGAGATTCATATATTAGGTGGCTGTGAGTATACACCCCATCAATTTGTATATTGCAGATGATCGACAGTCCCAAAAATTCAGAGATGAATAATAAACACAACCACTCGGGGAATTCTCCTTCGCCAACCGTTCGACATCCTTAGGATGCTGACAACCGCCACCCGCAAGCAGAGTAGCTGATGGAGAGTAGGTTTGATGAACACCCGTTAGGTGCTCGGGAACTCCAAGCCTAGAAAATGCCCAATCAATATACAGAACCTGACGGGGGTAAACGTGATCATGATGTTCTTTGCTTTAAGATCACGGGAGACTACTTCACGTTCTGCGATGTCTGACAATCCTCGTACTAGTGAAGAAACGTATTTCACTGGATCAGAGACGTCAAAGTCTGGGAAGGATTGGAGTAGTCGGAGTGGCTGGACCAGGCAGATAGTAGACGACGTTGAAAGGCTGCCGTCTTGTGTAGGCAGCCTCACTGAAATGAACTCACGAATCACACCTCAGAACAGGAACGGGGTATGGATTGTTAGACGAGAATGACTATGGTGAGTGTACATGTCTACGGAAGGTGATGGGAGGGAAGGAAGGAAGACTACGTACGAGTACCCAATGCTATATATATATTAGGAGAATCTATATATAGTTGTGCGCGATCAATCCTAGCTTTCTTGCTGTCCGGTGTGGTCTCGCGGTGCGATATGGTTGCGCTCGGGTTGATCATCGTCTTTGTGATCGTCTCGGTGTGATCGTCGGTGTGATCGTCGGTCAGCGTCATCGTGCGGTGTATCGTTGTAAGCAAGGCTTACAGGCGTCGAGTGAATTACAACTCCTTGAAGGATAGGAACTTCTCATCAATCTCCTCCATCTCTGAGTGTACTCTGCTGAGGGACGATGGAATACCAACACACCTCGCCGCCCTCCCCCTATACTTCGAGTCCTTAGATGGCGGGACATACGACGATGGCACTCCGACGGTCTTTGTTTTCTGACGTTTATCCAGGGACTCAGGGTCGTTATAGGACAAAGTCTAGCATAGAATGGCATAGAAATAGTGATAAGCATGATGCTAAGACGTGGCGCTCGTACGATCCCGGGGGAGTATTGTCTCGACCATATGCTTGAACGTGTCTTGAGTAGGCGTAGGCGGGGGTGGCCATAGCGGAGGTATCGGAATAATGGTTCACTTAGCTTGGGAGTCGCAGGAAATGTATTGGGTGGTGAGGCGCCATTGTCCTTGTCGTGCAGGAATGGGAATTACTACTGTTATGGATATCAGGCGTACGTCATTAATCAACACTCACCGACTATCACTGCACTGACCATCGCGTAGGATATAGAAATTTCTAGGATTTTCTTTTCGTTTCTTTCTCTTCCTTTCGACAGTTTTCTAGTAGATTCTTTCCAGTTACTAAACCTTCCAGAATGTTCATCTCGTACAATACATATATTTCGTTTTGTATTACGCCAAAGGGCACCTAATTTTACCATCTTGAATTCCATGACCTAGTGTGAATCTGAGTGACGAAGTCGGTTACGCCAAGCGCTTGTCGATTCTCTCGCTTACCGATTACGCCAAGAGCTTTTCGGAACCTTTAGCTATGCCTAGCGCTTGCTAACCTCTCGGTCGGAACCTTCTTGGTAAAGTGAACCTTTCTTCATTCGATTCGCGTGTATTCTGAACTCGGTATTACTTCGAGGGGTAGGCATATTCTCAACAACTACCTTAGTCCGGCCATCGTGCTCCATGACGAGCTCAGCTTCGGCCTGTCCGGAGAGACGCGTGTTCCCGAACTCGATATGGCATAGTCAAAAGGCGGAATGGTGGCGTAGGATGTGGAGATCAAAGGGAGGCGTGTTAAAGTGCTAAAGCTAAAGCGGAGGTTGCTCATCTGAGCGAATACGCGGAGTAGGAGATAAGCCCGAGTGTATGGTGATCTCCGTGTGATCCCGCCGTGTGACGAGGAGTATCTGCAGCGCATCTGGATCGCAAACTTCATCCATGTCGACGTCTATGTAAAACATATCGTGCATAGCAGCGAGAAAATTACGGGGGGAAACACAAGTACAGGAGCCTATTTGCCTCGAAGCGACGAGGGAATGGTAGTCAGCAACTGCATCATAAGGGATGATAGATGTTGCAGCGGCTGGAGTGGACAGTATGTTGGATGTCTCGAGTCCAGATAATCATCGAGAAGCGACGGGTTGTCGTGGCAGTATCGTTCAAGGAATGCGATCCACACGATGAAAGCTTGCATCCACTGGAAAATGTGAAATTTACTCGGCAAGGCAGCAGGTAGGAACAGCCGACGTATTGAAAGAAGTTAACGCTCAACACGAATATTTGAAAGGGTGGGAGAGTAAGCATGGTCCGATTCCTTCGGAATCACATGCATCCTATTGGCGGCTTTCCTGGCCAGTGCTATTCTCTCTCTTCCACGTGACGGGGCGGTGCCACCAGTATTATTGGATCCACATTGAATACCGGTTGTATTTCCTGCTCGGGCAATGGACTTTTCACCCCATAGCGTGTATCGTAACCTCTATGTTTCTCCCCGATTGCTACCTGTGTTTCATGTTTTCTCGCTCTCTTTTTCTCTCAGAAAAGACGTTACCGTATTGCGTTCCGAATAGAATAAAAGGTCGAAGTACTGGCCTCGTCTACCTTTTGCCTTCTAGGATTTTCAAGAACTTTGTTGCAACGCCTCAGGGGGTCCAACTTACTTGATGGTAATTTCTTGTACTGTGGTATTTGTACTGAAGGCGGAGCGCTTCCGCCTCATGTCAACCATATTTAAATGGCTACAAATCAAGTTACTTGCGAGTATTCCAAGACTCTATTGACCGACGGGTCGAGATACATTTAGCTGACAAGCGCAGCAGCGACAAAATCATCTGCCGTTCTTCCAGAGCAATGGGCGTCAGTTCTTCCATTAATGTGATAGTGTGAACGTTGGAATCATACTTATACTCGCTGCCTCGTTTGTGTGGTATCCTCTTTCACGTATTGTCTCATTCTTCCGGTATTTCCTCTCGTGTCCTGAGAAGTCCCATTCAGGAACACAATATGCCCGCCAACACTAGAGACGATGACTTGCACAATCCTGAGTCCAATGATGCCGAGTTCGGAATCACTAATGACGTGGTTGACTCTGGAAGAAGCCAGCGAAATTCATTGGACCCAGCTGAATCTGCTGACCTGTCAGCTTATTGTGAGTACGACATTGAAAGAGATGACTATGTCTTCCCGTGACGAAGAAATTCTCCCAGCGCCTCCTCCTCCACTTAAGCAGCCTCAGAGCATGCCAGCGATAGCACCAATTGGTATGCGTACATTCTTAAGCACCACGCACGTCCTCAAAACTCATTTCAAGTGATTTTCAAGGGCCTTACCCACCGAGTCCACCTTTTGAAGAAGCGGGGCCAACATCAAGCGTTTGGTGCGCCTATTTGGATGAAAGTCGGGATTGCGACACCAACATGGTTGCAGAACAGAGGGGAGAAGTGAATATCCTCCTGGTTTTCGTGAGTAATTTCCGTCAGATGTGAATTATATCCATTTATTGGAGGTATTTTTGTAGGCTGGACTATTCTCCGCAGTTGTCAGCAACTTCATTACATCATTATCGACAAAATTTCAGCCAGACTACCAGGCAATGTCTGCTATTTTGCTATTCGACCAGATCAATATTCAGCTTGCGCTGGCTAACGGCACCGCCCCTGATGATGTCACCACCTCTGGCATTGACCCTAACGCTGCTTTTACTCCCAACCCAAGTGACGTGATTACAAATGGGCTCTGGTTGATGAGTCTTACTCTCAGTCTTGTAACAGCATTTTTCGCGATTCTTGTGGACGCGTGGTATTGCCATTATGTATCGCCCATCGCTGGACAACCCAAAATTCGTGCACGTACTCGACATCTACGTTACAAGGGTCTTATCGGATCGCGCATCCGCACCTACATTAGTTTCTTACAACTCCTGTTGCATTTGTCCCTGATCACGTTTGTGTACGGCTTTGCAGTCTCTTCCCTCAGCCACAGTTCGCAATTGACCATGGCGGTGGGCGTGGTATTCGGTGCCAGTATTGTCTGTTACGTA
This sequence comes from Armillaria novae-zelandiae, assembly GCA_030435655.1. Classification (NCBI taxonomy): domain Eukaryota; kingdom Fungi; phylum Basidiomycota; class Agaricomycetes; order Agaricales; family Physalacriaceae; genus Armillaria; species Armillaria novae-zelandiae. The sequence continues at coordinate 124,473 of JAUEPR010000079.1, read as the reverse complement.
TTTTCCAGTGCCTGGGCTTTAACCCATCCGCACTCTCTCTGGAAAACGCCCCTCACTCATATTTTTTCCTTCGCTCACAAGCGTCCACCAATCACCACAATTTCTGGACTAACCTCATTGCTGGAAGTCAAGAGTCTGTCTGAAGTCAATAGGGTGCAAGCTTTGGAGATATATGCTGCACACAAATCACGCATCGAAAACGAAGTTGACGCACTTCGTTGGTTGTACGAGAGATCATCGTCCTCCGTCATCCACCGTCTCATTATCCACGCTCTTGCTGGATTATCTCCAGACTACAGATCCTACGCGGAGGCGAACTTCAGCACGCGTTGGGCTGAAATACGAGATGAGAAGGAAAGAATGCTGGCAGATTGTATGGAGCTGACCCGAGATGGGACTACTCGGTGGATTCCCAGGGAAATTCCCGACATCAGTAGCAGAATCGAACCACTCCTCCGGGTGGAGATTCTGTTTCCTTCTTTGCGCAGGAAATACCCATCTAGACTCTTCGGAGAGTACGATCTGGATTTCTCAGTGCCACTTTCCAATACATTGTCGATAACACTCTCTGCCATCGACGATGGACGTATTCAGAAGCCAAGGGAGCACAACCAAGTCATCATGGACGCCTTAGCCGACAATGATGTTCACCATCCTATCGTCTGGAAGAAGCTCTTAGACCGTTATGTGGACATAGCAAAGTTGTTTCATGAGGCGGGGGCCGGCTTTACCATTGAGATGTGTCTCAACTTGGTAACAAGCATATATCTCCCCCAAGAGAGTCCTCCCGAAACGCACACCTGCACTACAGCATACGCCTTAATAACTACCCATAAAAAAGAAGTTTTGATAGGCCTTCTCGCGTTCTTCTCGTCAACTGAGCCACACAATGGCGCCGTCGATCTCGAACGAAGACTCCCACTCGCCATTGTACATGCCTTGGTGCCTGACTCAGGCTCATTGATCAGTAATTCACACAAAGCTCATCCGTTTGTTCACGACTCTATGATCTCAAGGTACCACCTGTTACGCATTGCATTTCATGCGATAAACAAAGATATTCATGATCATCCCGTCGACTTTCTTTCGAAACAATGGCGGAGTATGGTTTTGGGGGAGATACACTCTTTCATCAAATCTGAATTATTCACCGGTCGTTCTTTGATCAATTCGGAAGATTCAGAGCTCAAGGAACTCTTCTGGACCTGCCGCACCTATGCTATTGCATTCATGGCTTCACTTATGGGCGAATGCCGGGAGGACTACTTTGTTGAACGGAACGCAGGCTGGATCGCGAAACCGTTATTTTTAAATATCCTTCAAGTTATCCAAGATGAACCTGTAGAGGATGCCCCTAGTCTTTCCACCCTTCGAGTTATCCCTGATCTTCCTCAGCACTTCAACTCTATAATTGGCGTGGTTGGCTGGTTATTGGGTCAAGCGTTCGAACAGGGAATTCCCGGCGTTTATGAAGCTTTCCAAGAGAAAGGAACCTTAGGCCATATTGCAGGGAAACCCAGCCTTCACCCAGAGCTCATTGAAGGACTACGCGGGTACATCACTGGGCTCTCGGATGCCAAGACAAGGAAGATCCTAGATATTCAATCAGAAGATTCACTGAACTGGCATATCGAACATCTCCTCAGAGCACCTGTAATTCGTTGCATTTGCGCCAGTATCGCCCGCACCGGCACACCACCACATCCTATCTTATCCACCTTGGCCTCCATTACTCCTTATCACGATGAATGGCCAAAGATCTTAGAAACCTTAAACTCGCCAGATCACGGATACTCAATTCAGTGCTACACACTTCATCCTGCCGACAGTGAAACGCCAGATGATGAGAAACGTTGGAAGAAGGATATGAAAAGAATTGTCAGCATTTTGGCTAAGCATCTCAAGGAGGAAAAGCGTCGCAACAGGGACAACCAGCGGGTATGTAGATGATATAAATTGTTCAGTCTCCCGTTCAGCTTAACACTCCTACGCAGCCATCGGCGAACTCCAATCATCTCTCTGGAGGGTCGGACGCTGACCATGGATCCGGATGGACAGCGTACCCAGATACGGACGTTGAGCTAGGAGTGTTTTGCCCCGAGAACGTCGATGTTACATAACCTGATACCGTGTGTAGGATTTGCATGATAGAGAACCTGGGTCTATTCTTGTGTCCGTCGGCATTTGGCATTCATTGCAGAATGTGTTGGATATGTTGCTCCTGATTTGGATATCTTATGTTTCTTGGGTAGATTCTAATTCTGTAATATTTACGAACCTGGCCAGATGGCCAGATTGGGGTGAACGTTCTTAAACAGGATATTATGAGATTCTTTATTGCTCCAGGTTCCAAAAAAACAGAACATGACATGGAATCGAGTTCATTTTCATGAGAGATCGATAATGTCTACGTGGAATAAATTCAAATGAGCGGGGGGTCGAACAAGGCGCATTTGTGATATCCTCCAATCATAGTCTACTTGGGCCAGGAGAATTACGTGTTTGCGTTTTGTGCGTTTTTGCTTTGTCCAGGATTGCCATTAAGCTGTTATAGAGGCATTGCAAGCTACAAAGAATCATGTCGATTTAACACAAACGCACCAAACGCACGAACGCAAACGCAAACGCGAAATTCACTGTGCCCAGTCTACTTATTAAGCATCAGTAATGATAACAAGTTGGACCCATTATTGACTAACTGACGCACCGGTCTTGATGTATTCTCGCACGACACGAGCCACAGCGAGAAATCTTCCAACGATGATCGAACAAGGACGAATGCTCTGGAAACAATTGAGACGTTGGAGGGTAACATGAGCGTTGATGTCCAAAGCCAGAGTAACGAATATAAATGTGCCTAGATGATGATGATCTACGACAGAAAGCTCTGAATTTCAATAGCAAGAATGGAGAAGAAGATACGTACCCTAACGCTACCCCATCTTCCCTGCACTTTGAACGTCAATCTCGATTTGTTCGTGACACGAAAACTCCCATTTCGAGGACTCAGTGCAAAGAGCAGGGATGAATCAGAGTCAGAGTCATCGAGATCTAAATACTTCATGAACCACTACTTGAAATCCCTATTCGGGGGAGAAAAGAGTACGTGAACGATGGCTGCATGATACGGGCGATAAGATGTTCACATTTGGAAGCGAAAGCAACTACGCTGGCTTGACCGGTACTGATTCTTATTTGTATGTGTGTGGAAGCTTTCGACGGGAGTAAGGAAACTTGGTTCGCTGGCGGGGTAACGACGAATGAGACGTAGCCATGAAGAATTGGAATTGGGTACATATCCATGGGTGGAAGAATGAAGGTAGGTGAAAGTACAGTTAGGGATACATGCTTGAATCGGAAGTATATCGATGGCAACGTCAAAGCTTCTATGAAGAAAATAAGGACCTTGAAGGAGGAGGAGGAGGAGGAGACGTGTACGGTATGGCTACACTAGCGCCATCACCTTTGTCTGTGGTCTTTGAACGTTGACGTCGACATAATCATGACGACCTTACATCAAACTACTCTCCCTACTCGGAGTGGGTTTATAGAACAGGGAGTCGCTATGGCTATGATATAAGACGAAACACCCCCCTCTCTTCATTAATCGTTACTCCGTCGAAGGAACACCAGGATCGATCTTCTTAACGAAGAGATCGTCAAATGGGAGACAAGGTGGTGGTCGGGAGCGGGAGAGAGGCGGTAGTGAGGGAGACGGGCGGTGTCATTGGATTCTGTTTGGAAAGATGGCGTATTGAGGATCGAGGCGTGCACTGGCGAGACGAGCTGCGCGCGCTCGCTCGCTAAAGACGATGAAGTGACCAGATTGGTTGACGGCGGATGACCTCAGGCGTCTTCTCCCAGCTTTGCCGAGGGAGAACCTCAGTTCGAGCTCCTCTTCAGCTGTTTTGACTTGTCCCGTCCCTGGTTTAACCATCCAGGTATCTACAAATGCTCCTTTAATGCCATTTGATGAATAGATCTCGATGTTTTGGGAACGGTTTTTGCCCTCGGGCACCCTCCTACTTCAGAGAGACGTGGATACGTCCTAGAAAGGGGCGGAACATGTCGAAAAGTCTTTGATGAGAAAATGTGGCGACTATAGAAGAGCCCGGTAGGGTGAAGTGTCGAGTGTGGGAATGTTAGCTTGGCACAGAGAACGTATCGAGGTGGCGGGAAACGGTGTCAACGACAGGGGAGAGTTATCGTTGTCAATGCTCAAAGACTGAGATTCTTCTACTCAGAACGAAGAAGAATACGCGTACAAAACAGTACACCATCTGCTGATCACTTTGAATATCAACTTCGATTTGTTCGTGACACGAAATACTCTCATTTCCCAGACTCGGCTTAGAGAACAGGAAGTCGACATCAAAACACTTCAAGAACCGGTGTTGGAATCCCTTGATGCGAAAAGAATGCATGAACGATAGCTGCGATGATATTGGCGAAATTATCTTCACACGAAAGCAACTACAGTCCTTTGACTGATTCTTATGCGCATGCTGAGAGCTGGAGACTTAGTTCACTGGCGGGATCAGGACAAAGTATACGTATCCACAAAGAATTGCAATTGGGTATCAATCCATGAGTGGGGCTGTGAAAGCAGGTTTGAATATAGATAAGGATATGTATACGGGTCGGGATCCAAACAATGACGATGGCATCTACTGAAAAAATAAGGAACTTGAATGACTAGAACAGCGGAAAAGATACGTACCTTACGCCTATACCAGCGCCATCACCGCCTTTCCAGCTCGTTGGACGTCAACCTTGACGTGCTTATGACAAGCTTGCATCAAGCTACTCTCCATACTCAAACTCGGTTGATAGAACAGGGAGTCGTCATCGCTGTCATTCAAGTCGAGGCACTCCTCTCTCCTAGTAAATCGTTGCTCCGTGAAAGGAGTGACTTTGCGCGCCAGAGGAACACCACGATCGATGTTCTGCACGAAGAGGTCGTCGAATTGCAGACAAGGTGAGGATCGGAAGCGGGGAAGAGGCGGTCGCAGAGGAGATGGACGGTCGCCTTTCAGGAACACGAGGTGTTGGACAGCGAAGCACGCACTGGCGAGACGAGTCACACTCACTCACTGACAACCAAGGAGTGAATACTGGATGATAGGGGATGACGTCGGGCGTATTTTGGTACATTTGTGGAGGGGGGGGACCTCTCATCGAGCTCTTCCGTCGCTGTTTTGACCTGTCCCATCCATAATTTAGGCATAACGAGGTCTCGGACAGACTTGAAATGTAGTCAAACACCAGCACAATTCGCCAGCATCGCCTTCTATTTCAAGTACCTCGATATCTGGACATAGAACGACAGCACTGTAAAGCGTTCTTGTCTTCACTACATTTTCCCGATTTGAAAACGAGACAGGCGAGGGATGGGAAGAAAGACTCGAGGGTGCTTGAAGGATGGAAAAGGCATACCTGGGCTGATCGACACTTTGATGAGAAGACGTGACAGCGGGATGACGATGGTACGATGTTAAAAATCGTAAGTTTGGGAAACAGAGTTTTGGTCATATGAGTGACCGTCTCCTGAGACGACATTGGAGTGGACGGGAGTAGTGATAACGGAGGCATGGCCAAGAGACATATTTGGCTCGGCGTGGAGAGAAATCGAGTACGCGTAGGGGCGACAGGAGGTGGCGTGCATGAAAGAGGAGAAATCGGAGGGAGATGTCGTTATCCTGATCATTTCGAGTGGGAAGCTCAGCGATGGCATGCAGATGTAAAACGGGAAAAGAGTAAACGAGTAGAGGTCGTGCATACGAGCGTGTTGTACTAGATTGTCCTGCCTTGTGACGAGGGAGAGCACCAGCGTATCCATACTCCAAATACCATGTATCCTGTATGCCGAAGTTGATACGGCTTGTCTTGCACAGAGGTGGTATAGCAAGACGGGTGCAAGCCCCGATGTTCTTGGGAGGAACAAGAAAGAGCCAGGATTCCATGTAAAGGCTACGGGCGGTATGCAAGGGAATCGGGAGATACAGGACCTGAATGGAGGAGCACGCGACTTTCCATCCCTTCGCATTCCGACTCCAGAGGGTATGCGAACGACACTCGATGATGCCCTAAAGTGAGGAGTTTATCGGCCTAATATTGCCGGTCGGCTGTTACTTATGTCGTAGCGGTGCACGCACCGGTCCCCGATTCTTTCTCCGATTTTTTGATAAGTCCCAATATATTCTCGATTTCTGCATAATAAAATACGGCCCGTGGGTGCCGCCGTTCATCCTTGCGCATGTGACGAATCTGTGCCAGAATGAACGAATACCAAAATAAAAGTGATTCAGATACTTAACTCATAAAGTAAAATATAAATGTTTTTTTTTACTCTCTTATGGATGAAACAGAAAGAAATATTTTAATAAAATAGCACTATGTGGCTGACCAGAGGAAGTTAATCATCGTAGATGCAAGTTCATTCAAGTTCCTATTTTCATTTGCACCGTCCAGTTCGGTTGCGATATAGCGGAATATATTTGCTAGTGAATGTCTGTCGCATCGGGCATCCTGTGTTAGATTTAATTTAAGTGCAGACCCTCTTAGCGCAATACACACCAGTGAGGTAGTCGTAAGTAGATTTCTCAAATTGTCTTCTTCTGAGCTTGTAGTACTTCCCAGGTGATGTATACTGGAGAGTAAGGACAATAATCAATGAAAGATAACATGTTAAAAGTGTTTTGTTTCTAACCATAGGTGGTCAAGCATAATGGCTGTGAGCTCGTGCAAGTTCTCGTTTGGAACCGTACTGTCGAGCTCGCTTGCAATGTAGTGAAATATGTTTGCCAACAGCTCATTGTCGGGTCGAGTATTCTGCTTTGACAAATCAGTGATGAAACAGACCGAATACGACACTGGGACTGGCCTCGTCTGCGTTTCTGCTGATAGTCTCGTCTACGATGTCGCTGTCTATCTCGTGTGCATTGTCGGCATTGTCGGCATTCTCAGCAATGTTTTCCTCTGCACTTATGCTATTTGGAGCTGCAGGTATACCTTGGTTTGCTACTGTCGACCTCCACAAATGATGTATCGTACATCTATTTGTTTCCAAGGCGACAGCTGCTGCATGGCCAAGATAATCCAGAGATTGCGAGTGCGAGGTTGCCATGGTATTCTCGTTCGTACGTGTCTCTGACGACCAAGTAGGCAAAGCTGCAGGGGGTGCGTTCGGGTCATTGGTAGTGATATTAGTCTGAGTCATGATGTGCAGCAGGATAAGACACTCAGTAGGTTTGGATTCATTGCCGAAGTAGGTGGGTCAAGGGCATTACATTACTAATGTTATTTATACATCAAAAAATAAGAAATTACATCTGCTTCGAGTGTGTTGTGTGGATACAGTACGACACCATCAGTATACATTTTCAGTGGAATCGTCCTCGCCATCGTCGATAAACACATTTTCTGTCTTGCTAACACCAATTACTCCTACAGGTTCCAAGGATGTCAAATATGCTGGCAGCGGCACCACAGGTTTCTTGCCATCGTCATCGCTAGGAGTATCTGCCAGGCGCAATACGACTTGAACGTTATACGAAACGACGTTGTAACCGAGTTCCTTGTACCTGCCCAGCATAAAAATAATGAGAACAATGCTCCCGTTCTCGGGGTCTACATTGTCGGCAGGGCAGGTATGGTATGATGATAGTTTAAAAGGGCCACGGCAGTCAAAGACAGGAACTAGACGGTACTATGATTAACCTCGTTTTAATATTAATGGTATAGCTTATTACCTGGCTGGTCCCGTGGACGAATGGCTGCAAGACCAGATGTGAATCAGAGCTCGACTTGATCACATCCTTTAAAAATCCTACCTGGGCCGTGGCGTTTGCCATTGACTGGAATGTCCAGAGTTGCGGTCGAGGCTAGAGAAGTATGTAAGCCAACGAAAAGAAAATCAAAGTGGACATACTTTCGCTGCTTTTCAACCAAGACGTGAACGAAAGCCCACGTTGATAGCCATTGTTCATGAGAACTTTCTTTGGGCCCACTTCAAATACATGACCAATAGCTGCTGCGGTCCGCGGCCACAGGAAATGCAATGGTTGAATGCAGATCTGCTTTGCAGTCGAAAGTCCAAATAGGTCGCTGTATACCACGGAGCCGAGCATAAAGAAGCTCCGAGGGACCACTGTAGCATGAACGACCCGCTCAGAATGTACCGAGTAGTCATCGGGATCTATCAAGGCCAAGTTGGTAAGACAGTCCTTGGATGGAGCAAAGGCGATATGCATGACACGACTAGTACTGTAAGTTTTATCAATGAAATAAGATGCATGACAGACCTGATAATTGGATAGTTATTTCTGTACATTGCAGCAATATCCACAGTCAGAACTTGTTCTGGTATGTCTCTCGATTTCAAGTAGTCGTTTATTCTTGTGAGTTGTACAAGATTATTTGCAACATCTCGGTACGGATTGGTGTTCAGATCAGTAGGCGTACTATGCAATAATTCAGTTACCGACTACAGACCTGGTGATGATACATACGAACGGGTTAACGTTGCAGTATTTTGAGAACCAAATGCATTGTCATGGCTGTCATTGATATCCTTGCCCTCGTCGCTTATCATAAGTGTTAAGGGAGTACGATGCAGCATGGTAGCAAACACTTACGGTTGTGAATTCAATGTGCTAGCGGGAGATGCTCTGGACAAACATTGTAAGCATGAGCACATTCTATTGCTGAAGCAAAAACATACGTCCGAGCTTTTTTGGCTGGATTTGCGACTACAGGGGAATGTTCCCGTTTAGATGCCCTGCACATTGCTCGTGTCAGTAAGTATTGGCAAATATGAGTCCATGAACCCCACGTAGTGCGGTTGCCGCTTTTTGTCATGTTGTGAGAGTACATGCAGAAAGAATGGTAGTGCTGCGCAACAGTGGCTTGCGGCAGCACAATGTGCTGTAGGTAATTGTGAGTTTGTCTCGGAAAGCATTGTATCGGTGAGCAGCTGATGATGTCAAGGTGACGACAGAATTGTAACCTCATGACTAAAGCTGAGCGTAAGTGTAAAGGACGAGACATACGGATAATTTACTGGCGGTTTGTCTGAGACTTTTTTCGATTCTTCACCACTCGTGTCTGCCTCATCAAGTCATGCGGGTGTATGGAACAGTAGTGTAACATCACAGGATCTTGCAGCAGCATGACGTGTTGTAGTCATCTGTGAGTTTGTCTCGGAAAATATTGTATAGGTGAGCATTCAATGATCCGCTATGTTTGAGATCAAGTCACATCTGTCATACCTTCATGTCTCGAACTGCACCACTTCGGCATTGCATAGTCCTTGAACAGATGAAAGTTTAAACTACTCCGATCCGAGACTCGGCCGACATTCAGTTTTTATCTTCAGAGTCCTTAGCTTCAGAAATGGTTGTTTTGTCTCTGCATCGCCAACCATGGAAACCTTGTGAGCTACATTTCTTACTGCAAAAGCATGCTGAAATGGGGTACAGACCACCAGAAATCGAAACTATGATTCTTGTTCATCTGAACGGACCCAAACTTGTCCGTTACAGCACTTGTAGCCATCTCGCTTTCGCACGAGTGTCAGACACCATCTCCCGACATTACTGTACTCGTAAACTGTTAGACGGTTTTTTCAGCACCGATGAAAGTTACAATGCTTTTAGGGAGACCCAAAGGAGGCACAGCATCTTGGTATCTGGTTCACAGGTAGCAGGTTTCTTCATTCGCGATGGCACGACGTTCAAAGACAGCGACCTTGACGTGTATGTCAACATTAAAAGAGATATCCATCTTTCGGGGGTATTGACCCAAGCAGGCTATTTTATGCATGCGGACCTATCTTGGGAACATGTCATCGAACCAGAGGACAATGAGCTGTTAGCAGCCATGGACGATGACGAGATGATCCTGCGCACGAAGTACGTTCTCAGTGCAATTGCATCAGTGAAGGAGTACCGCAACGACGAGGGCAAAGTCGTTCAAGTCATCGCATCGCATGGACCTCCGATGGATATCATCTTGGGCTTTCATTCCAGTAACGTTCATTTATACTAATATCCTTCAGCCATTGCTCATCAGATAATATGTCAGCTTGTGTGATGAATGTTATCAGCTATCATTATGCGTACTGCCTATACCCTTCTGCGACAATTTCCGACAGAGTTTCTATCGCTCATGTTGGCACTGACACAAACTCGGCTTGTGCACGAGGAAAATGGGCATCACGTGGCTGGCAGATGTTGAGAGAAAATACCTCCTCTCCTCGTCTGGATCTACATTCCGTCAATTGCTATGTGGGAGACCGATACAGCTGGCGCATTCCCTGTGAAGGTACTCTCACGGTTGCCGACGTGTTGCAGAATAACTCTACTCGGCCCACGGACCCTGTCAAGGCGCATAGCTGGCAACTTGTGTATTCGTGTCATTTTGATGATGGCTTCTATGCTATATATGCTTGGTTTTTGCCTCCTTCCTTCCATGAATACATCTGCATCTCAAACAAGATAATGCGCCGCATAAAGGCCAATATGTTAACATGGTGAGTTTGTATTTTAGGCTGTTACTTTCAAGGTTTACTTTGTGTTTTATAGGTCATCAGCGATATTTGCAGAGTACGTCGAAAAAGTCCTTACGTAGGCCGAATTATGGATATTACATCATGTATTCATTTACTGGGTCGGCCGAAACTGCCTCCTTATGTTTCTAATTACTGTTCTGACTGTGTAGTCTGACGTCTTGAGATACGTTCCACGTGTAATCAATTTGCCTCATGTATCAGTAATGACATTAACTTATTTTCCTAACCACCATGTCTCTTCCTCTGTGCGAAGTTGATGAAGGAACGACGCTTGCTATCCAAGGCAATGAATTCAGTGCGTGTCAGCCCACTCAATGTATACTATGTTATACATTGCTCTTCCACAGGAAAATTGTATCGTGAAGCCGTTTCCCGAGTCAGGGAGCTTCCTAACTGTCTTTCGAGCTACAGCTCTCCTGAAGCTATCTTGGAAGCCTTTACCGTTGACTATCAAACATCTGATGAATTTGCCTTTATTTCTACCACGGAAGGGGGCGAGGAAGAGGTATTTTACGTCCACGGCGTAATATCAGAAACACGTCTACCTCCTGTTCTCAAAGGCAATCGGTATGGTTTTGTCAGTCATACATTGTCATGGCTGAAAATAATTTTCCAGAGTCAGCATGGGTGGATTAGTGCAAATGGTCAAGCTCATTGCTATCAATGACGATCAAGACTTTTGTGCTGCTGTTTCAGCGATTAGTTCTCTATGTGATTTCTTTCAGCAATCCGTCGGCAGTTACATCCAGGTCCCTTATGCAGTCCAGCATGGCACCAGTCGTGAAATTACATGTGTCAACTGACTTTTAACTCCCGTACATTCTGCTTTTCCTGAAGACATTATTACCTTGCCAAGAGCTCTGGACCCCAGCGAAAGCTTGAAACCTGCTATTGATAAAGGAAAATTCACATACACGAAGGATAATGAGGTTCATTTCAGCAAACTGGTATCTAACGACAAGGAAGACCAGTACGTTTCTATGCCATTTGTCGTAAATTGACTAAAATACACTAAGGTTACATTTCATTGAGCATATCAAGCCAGGTACCTTTTGTCCGGTGACACGCTCGCAACGTGTCTACGCATGTAATTTTGCGAAATGTATCAATATATGCATTGCATAATGGCTAGGTACTGAGATAATGAAAGATACAGATAGAGCGCAGTGCTATATGCAAAGAGCACAGTGTCAAACACACAGAGTGCAGTAATATACGTATGGAGCACGATACCGAGTCATGCGCAGTACAGCCTTAGGTGACAATTAGTACAGTGCATACTCTAACTTAGAATGATACTAGTCAAGGTCATACTAAGTATGAGAGCTCAGCACTTGATACTGAATGCACTAAGATGCAGATCAGCCATGCGCTCTAAGGAATTGATGAGAGACAGGCATGATACAAGGAGAACTACATTGATCTATGACGCGTGCCGCACGTGTATAGAAACATAGAAGTAGAGCGCATGAAAAGATGCGCGCTGCACGCATAGATGGAAATAGACATGGAGCGCAGTGTCAAACCAATAGAGTGCAGTGAACAAACCAAGATAGCGCACAGTGTAACAACGCGCATGCATGCAAGTCTTCAGTGATGATTGGTAGAGTGCATGCTCTAACTTAGAATGATACTGGTTGAGGTCACACTAAGTATGAGAGCTCAGCACTTGATATTGAATACACTAGAGGCAGATCAGATATGCGCTCCAATGAATTGATGAGAGACAGACATGATATGAGAAGGATTGATCTGCCATGCACATTGCGCGCATATATAAAAATAGCCATAGAGCGCAGTGATATCAACCTCGCGTGCGGTATAACAATGCGCGCATGCATGCGCAAGTCTGAAGTGACTATTGGTAGAGTGCATGCTCTAACTTAGTATGATACTTCATTGAGGTCACACTAAGTACAAGAGCTCAGCACTCAATACTGAATGCACTATCAACAGATTGCATACATGATCCGCAGACGTAATAAAAGACATGCCTGATCCCAAGAGAACTACGTGACACATTGATCGATGACGCACAGGGCCCTGATTGCCCGGCATGCACGTGTGTGTCCCAAATAATGCCTGAGTATAGATAACTCTGAGAGAACCCAGTTTGGCCAAAGAGCGCAGTGCCTAGGCTTACCGTGGGTATCCCTCACCAACCAGAGAAACCTAGAAACTCAACATTTGAATGAGATACAGTGTATAGGATTGGTTGTCACTCCAAGTATCCTCCGAGGAAATGACGAGTGACATGCCAACACATAGAGAGCAGTGCGAGTGGAGTATCAACCATGAGGAAACAGAGTCTGGTCTCGAGATAGGCCTCCAACCAAGTGTCCAGCCCTGGGCATGCTATAACAATGCGTGTGCGTTGCGAGGAATAATGTTCCGAGGTTCTAACAGTACTGTATTAAGTTGTATCGACGTGTATGATGTAGAATTGTATAAATACTGTAGTGTAGATGTAGAGTACAAGTTTCGAGCCCCCGGTGTAATAGTGCAAAGCTTTTCAGCCACGCGCTCTAGCACTTAGAGTAGCTAGGAACTTCGAGAGAGAATACAACCCATATCAGATATCTATTGTGTGATTTAAGTTGCGTGCTTAGACAAGAAAATAGCGTGGCACTCCGTGCAGAGAGTCTGGTTTCAGTTTGACTTGCGCTCTGTGAGAGAATAAGAGTACGGTGTCTTGAAGGTCACCCTTTCGAGTTCTTGAGGGCATTTGTGTGACGCGAGGCATTACAGGCGCAGAGGTTCAAACCCTTTGGCTTGATTAGTGTTCGATTTTCTGTGTTATTTCCGCAGGTTGGCAAAGGTTCAAACCCTTTGGCTTGTCGGACGGGGTTTCTCTGGATTGCATAGGTTCAAATCCTGTGAATCTACGATCGGTTGGAAGCTTGAGTGCGTAGGTTCAAACCCTGTGGCTCTTGTGGAAGTTTCGGAGTTTTGTGTCAGTGTAGACACTTCTCCATGTGTTTGCGAAGGTTTTGGTTTAGCGTGTGACGTGCGAGGTTTATTAGTGTGTTGAATTTAATAGGAATTGGTTTCTGCTTTGAGCGCAGTCGTTTAAGTGGTGTTTAGGGTGTTATTGATTGTGTACAGTGGTTATTAGAGTCCTGAGCGACTGCTAGAAATTTGTGGAGATGTTTGACGAAGTTGTATTGTGTTATACACCCTTGCCTTGAGGCCCGGCGATGGAAGTCGCACCCTCTTGTTCTTGAGAAAAGCCTTTGGACTTAGAGAAGTCTAGATATTATACGAGCGCTATTGCTGCGCGCATATCTTAGAGATATTGAGAATTGAATTGTATTGGTTCGCTACTTTCATCGCATTAGAATCCCCCCACAAACTTGAGCGTGTTTGTGTGTGTAGTGCTGGGTGTGGGTGTGATCAGTGTCTTCGATGCTGTTGCATTTCTAGCTCTGTGCACTTAGACAGCTCTTCACTGGGTCAAATCGTTAACGTTGGTGTATCGTTTTGGTTAATCAAGTTAAAGACATCAGCTCCAATGTGTTTCATCGCGCATCTGGACTCTATTTCCCTTTTATCTTGGGGAGCAAAAAAGGTATTGGTCCCTTTCCGTAGACGTTGATATTTTAACGTTACAACATTTTAGGTTCTGGATCAACGTCGTTTCCAACCAAATCGGCCCAAACATGGTGTTCCTGCTAAACGACGTTCGACTACATTTATGAAGACTCAAATCAAAAAAACTAATGGCAGTCAGAGAAGCCAAACTCAGCAGGGGACGAGCTCATCTTCTCAGCTTCCCATGCAGACTGAGTAGGGTTTAATCAATGTATTTTTTTAACGAGAAAAACAGTTCTTGCAAGATTCTGAAGTACGATACAGAGTCTCGATCATGACACTAGATGCTATGTTCCATCACATTGACATACTAGTTGCACAGTCCTGTAAGAAATTTCAAGCAGAACAGCCTGCACATAACCAAATAATTTGGGACGACAGCAATGGAGTACCACAGAGAGGAAACGCAAAAGTATGGCATGACATCATGCCAATGACCTCATCATTGCGTACAAGCTCAACAATTGAAACCGCAGGTATCCTTGTCTCTACTGTCATGATAAGAGTAAGTCAAGCAAACTTGCGTCTTCATATATGGCATAACTGTCATGACATATCACTTCACTCTACCCGTCCTCTAATCGACTCAAAGTTCTTGATCACATCTTCCTTAGTCATATGGCCTGACATAGACCCAATGGAATTCGTCGAGGACAACGACTCAGACAAAGAAGACTGTGATCCTGACTCTCAGGTCACTCACCTCATCCTTGATGGGGAATATGACAACTTCGAGCATGGATATCCAGTGGGACCATTAACAGAACCTCTGCCTTCTTTACACACGCTTCAGCTGTATTCTCTTGTGCTCCAAAGCAGCAATCATCTCAATTACAAATTTCAAAATGTACAGCGCATATCCATCTGGAACTGTCATGTATCCATTCCAGGCTTGTTCCTTGTTATACGCAGTTCCATCACTATAACTCACTTTGCAATTGGAGGAACTAAAGCCCAAGTTATACAAAATTCGAACGATGCAGCATCTGACCCCATTATTCCACCCCCATCTTTCCCAAGCACCCTTGCCTTTCTTCACATTGATATATGTGCACTCATTAACTCAAACAGCAGTCACGTAAACAACCCGCAGCGACCGCACATGCTAACCTGGCTTAGCAACTTACATGGACGAATGTCGCTATCAATCCTACAATGCAAGTTCTTTACGACAGACATACATGTTCCCAAAAAATTAGCCTCGCTTGCAGAAAGGATGTTAGAGCGACTCACATTGTTTGCCATTGGTGAGAAACACTACACTATATTGACTAAGGCGTGATTAACAAAATCTACAGAAACATATGTCGGAAGTTGTTACTTGTTTCTAGGATACTTGACCCACTTGGAGACACTTGAAGTCCAGTGCAACGAGTCATGAATACCTGACGTCGTCGCAATGCTCCACTCCATCTTGACTCCATCCTTCCGACAGCTTTCAATCATAATCCCACTGACATCACTTAACATGTCTTTCTCTTCCCTAAATACTCTGAATATCGCTGCTCATGATGGTTTCCTTCACTGTAACTGTTGTGTCAATATCTATCTTGTGTGTGAAGACACGTCGAAACACGAAGAAATGAAGCAAGCATACTCCGGAATTATCATTGCCCACTTGTTTCCTGTTATCGAGACTGGTAGACTAGGAATACACTGGTTCAGTGATGCAGGAATGACAAACCGATTTAATGAATGCCCAGGTAAGAAGTGAATTTATCATTGTATTGCGTCTCATGATAAACTAACTGTTATTCTCAGATTGGCGTTGTATTACAATGTGATAACAGTAAAATTGTATGAGGTAACACCAATGTAACATTATTGAAATCCTACAGTCTTTCAACACACATCTAAGATACTCGAACTCACTGTCTATTCCTGTTTTTCAACCGAACCATATGTCCAAAAGATATCGCCAAGCTCGCTTATCTCTCTCAGGTTGAGGTTGACTCTACATTTAGCAGCAACTCTTTCCAAGGCCTCTGCTTTGGTGACGTTCATTATAGACCGCCAATGGGCTTCTTCAGTAAGTCGTGCAAGCCGGAAATGCCGACAACTGAATGAACAGCGATCGGTTCCTGCGGCTTTTACATACATTTCTTGCTCTCTCCTCGACCACCATGTCGACCCCTACAAAACCACTAAGCATACATGGCTGTTCAATTCAGCCCCAAGATAGCAGCAGCGGTGCATCTGGCTCCTTGACTGGTGCCTCAATGCCCATGGGAACTCCTGATATGTGAGCGTTACGTGCCCAGTACACCGGAACCCCTCCACCAAATTCTCTCGCTATCCCTCCTCGAAACATTCCAGTGAAAACTGCATCTCCAATCGCTGCCAGCGACGTCCCCCTATGAAGTGTCAGTGGTAACGGTCAGGCTACCTTAGCTGGCATTGCAGCCTATGGGGATGTATGGGGACACCGTTACCCTCAGAAGACGGAAAGCACCAGGAAGAGAAGATCAAGGTGCTGCGAAGGCATTTGGTCTCAAAAGAGGAGTGGCAGCGCAACAACAAGGACGTCCAGGCCTCGTCATCCTTGTCTACACACCATCCCCATGAGGGCATTGAACTAAACCGTGTCTATTCTAGCCACGATATCTACAAATCGCAGTTCAACTAGAGAAAGAGATCATGGGCTGCGTCAGTTGCAGTACCCTCAACTTCCACACTTGATCTATATCTTTGGAAGCGAGTTTTAAATTATCGTTCACAGAGGCGTTGCCGATGTAGCATTGTTTAATCTGAACAACTTTCCATTGTTTGTTGGAACAGCAGTATTTTCATTTGAGGGTATTGGACTCGTATGTCTTTGGTATCGTTTCGTGAATGCTTGCTTACCCCCCTTGCAGGTGATACCCATTACTGTCAGTCGCCATCATGCTCTCAGTACCTCTGCAATTGTTCCCTGTGGTCCGAATTATGGAGAATGGACTGTTTGTTCATAGCGGCAAGATCTATAATAAAGTCAAGTGGCTGAACCTGATGATACTTCCACTCATCTCCAAGCTACCGTATGCTCACCGTCATTCCCTGTCTCCACAGAAATTGACGCCATCGCAGCATCGGCATGGACCTTTCAAGGGTTACCTTTTCGATGTTTTTCCTGGAACCCTGTAGCATGCTCGAGTGCATAACCGACTCTATGTCCCATCCAGATCTTATCTTGGGGTACGCCCCTTAGCTGACACAGTTCAGAGGACACGGAGGATCTGGAGGAGCGCTTTTCACCGCATGCAGCTACAATCATATTCTTGGAGAATCCTTTCGATGTCAGTACAATTACCCCAATGGCACCCACGGGTACTATATCGCAGAGCAAGTGTCACATCACGACAACGATGGAGGATGAGAACAGGGTCTTGCTATTAGGCAAGCCGGAGGATGGAGGTGTGTTTCCCTCGTACTGTTCCTTTATATTTTATGCCCGCTCCTCTCTGATTAAACTCCCTGCAGACGACGACATGGCGGGTTTTGTTTGATGCTGTTAAAGATGGGCAGATTATATCGCCCAAATGGAAGGGACCAAGAGCCCCTCACTCATGCTATTCTAGACAAAGATATTGAGGCGGTGATGACTGCAAAATCTGCAGGTATAGATGTGCAGAGAGAGACGAGGAAGAATGTGGCATATCATGGACAGAATTTGGGGGGGGGGGGGTGTGGGGTCTGAGATTTTTCGTGCACAAGAACAGGAGATGGGAGCCAAAGGTTGAGTACGCATCCCTAAATTCTCTTCCTGTACGCATCACTATATTGACATTAAACATAGGATTCCAGTAGATCCTATTGAAGCAGAGCGTGTAGTGAACACATGGCTGAAACTCACTCCACCCATAGAGAAGACATAACGACTTCAGCCCTCAGATTATACACATCAGTTCTGGGTGAAAATCTCATCTGCGAAGAGTGCAATCCGAACAAAGCGAACTGAAGCATCTGTGTAAAGAAGAAACATGTACGTCGACTCACCAACCGCCACATCTGCGCTTGACTTCTAATCCCACTTTCGGGCGGGGACAATAACTTCTGAGTAACTATTACACCAATTTTTGATTCAGCCCCAACGGAAAATCTCTAGATGTGGGGGGGGGGCAGGGGGTTGGTGAGTCAGTGTGTGAAGCTATGTTGTAGGAATATATAGTGCAACATGAGCATTACCGGATCTCCACCAACACAGGTCTAGGTTATCAGGCAGGACATATTCTAATTTGCCATCATTCAGTTGACCATCATATTGATATATTCCTGTAGGTAGGAATAAACGTGCTGTGAAGTGACTTCCAGTATAGTAGATTATACATCCCAGTCGATAGATTACATGATCTGTGACCAATGGAACTAGTAACTGTAGTGGAATTCTGGTTGTTAGTGCATAGTCAGGAAACAGCTGAATGTGAAGTACTAATGGTGGTTTGATAAACACCTCTGTTCATGTAACATAACCTGAGCAAGTAGCAGCATGCTCACTATGGCTTGCCTGGCATCTTCTGTTCGCGAACTGGAAAAAAGGCCATAACCTTGAAGACATGCATATAACCATTCTTGTAATGATCCAGTGCTTGACTGATTTTCTGTATATGTCATTAATGACCAAACATGTGGACTGCATACACCAAGAAATGTTGATGTTCTAGAAGCAATTACTCCATGACAACCAGTATTGCAAGTAAACATAGGTATTATAGTGTTTTCTTCTGATGCAGTCAACTTATCCAAAACATCAACAACAGAGATCATTTCTGCACCATATCTAGGGAATAAAGTAGGTGATGTTTGACTCAGTATGTCTCGTATAGTGTCTCTCAGCACATTCATATGTAAGCTTCCATCACTAACTTGTCGTAAACTTAAGTTTGCAAAACAGTGACTCAATATACTTCCTAAACCTGAACTGTGTGCAAAGGCTTCTTGCCATTGTATGTTAGCACAGTGGTACATGAAATACAGTGCTGTTAAGACTGAATCATAAGCACAAGACCAGTTTTGAGAATCCCAATTACATCCAAAAAACATAGCAAAATCTGCCTGGCTAGGTGATATTACAAGTAAGTCTTGTGCTAATTTATGTATATGGGTAGTCTTCTTGTTCCCTTTTGAGCTATCTTCATACCATGTTCTTTTCAACTGCACAGAGTCTTTTTTATCTTCAGTTGTATCCATGGTCACAGTACATTTCCTTTTTTTCCTGGGTGTGTCTACCAATGAGCCTTCAGCACTGTCATCAGGCTGCTTCCGCTTAGTATGTTTAGGCTTCTCAACAGGTTTAATTTTGTTGTAAGAAATTGAATAAGGGTGTTCATGTAAACCTACATCTATTAATTGACCTTGCATAAATCCATAAATAATAGAACTATTCCAGGCAATGTTATTAATTTTTTTCATCTCATCGACTAGATCTAGTGGTAATCGCTTGTTTAGGTCTTCTAGTGTTACTCTATTTGCAATGTACAAAGATTTGCGAGTGCAAGCTCGAGAAGCTGCTACATAGGCAGCAAATCCTCCTTCATCAATGTATGCAAGAACACTACTCATGGTTTGCCCTTGGGCTACATGTCCCGTACATGCAAATCCTCCTTGAAAGGGTAGCTGTTCTCGTGTGACAGATACATTGGCTAATTTGCCTTTATCATTTAGCATCTGATGTTTAAAGGTCCATGAAATTGGAGCAATTGGAAAACAACCTTTGGGTAAACCTTCTAACTTAACATCAGATGCTGGAAACTCTACAACAGCATATTTTGCACACAAGTTTTCATAACAATCCATCTGCGTCTCTATATGCCTAAGGTAACCTTGTGCTCCATTGGTGATCTTCAAATCAGTAGAGAGATTCCTAGAACAGAAGATGACAGGCATACCAATATAATATGCCAAACGTCCAGGTAATGCACCTTTGTTCATCAAAGCAGAAACATCACGAGCTAGCAAGTCTTCTTGATAATTTTCAGCTACCAACTTGCCATGTACTTTATCTACAGCACAACAAGTTATCAGATCTTTAGCTGCAGCATTACTTTTTGCTTTATAGGAATTAATTACATGTCTCATCATGTTTGTTCGAACTACTGCAACTGATTCAACTCCTTCCATATCAATACCTTCAGGTTCATCCTCAGATTTAATTACATGCTCATTAAAGAGTTCAACATCTTCAGTTGTACATTGATGTCGCTGTAAACATTCTACAGCTTCAGCATACTGAAGATCAGATTCCATTCGTTTTTGTTCTTCCAAACAAACTGCATCAGTTAGTGTATTCCAAACCATTCGACCTAAACACTTCATTAAGTTATGATCATCTATTGCAGTATGTTCTTTTACTGCTGTGTAAACAGGTGTTCCACGTACTGGAGGAAACTGATATAAGTCCCCTGTAAAGATAACAATCATTCCCCCAAACCACCAATTAGGCTGATCTTTTGCAAATCTACAACATGCATCAATTTCTGGCAAGATGCCCTGATCCAATAAAGAAACCTCATCAATAACTAGGACTTCAACATCCTTGAAATTCTGGCGCAGACTGTTCCTTCGTTTCATAGATATAGTTGCAAGATAAGAGTCACTTCCTTCTAGGGTCTGCATACTATGCTGTGATTTTCTATCATTAATTTTCAGTCCAAATGCCTTATGAACAGTCATTCCATTATTGATTGCAGCTGCTGACCCTGTAGGAGCTAAAAACTGAAAAGCATGTCCATCTCCACACCTTTCCATAATAGATATCAATGCTTTTATAACATGGGTTTTTCCTGTACCTCCAGGACCAGTCAAGAACAGACGCATAGGATATGGTTCTGATTCATTACTAGTAACAGTGTCTATCATGTTTTTTCGGTTCAGATATGCACGTGCCATAATTCTAAATGCCATGTCTTGCTTCTGGTTCAATTTAAAACGATTAGATGTCAAGTCTAACAATTTATCAGTATCACTCAAATCCGAAATATTTATCTTGGATTCACTAGGAGGAAGCTTGACTTGAGGTCTAAAGAAAGCTTGATCATTGGATGGTGGACAGCCTTCTATAGTATCTTGAGTGTCAGGGGCATTTTAGCATGTGGCATCTGAGGCATTCAGTCGAGTTGCAGATAATATGTTCTCATTATTTTTAATCTCTTTTTGCCAGCGCTTCATCAGCAAACTCATAATCTTCATATCAGCAAAGACTTGGTCTTGGCTGTTAATAACATTAGATGTTGGATTAAACCAGTTTGATTCACATAATCGAATTAAATCATGTATGCTTCGTGCTTCTCCATATGAGCTTTCTTTATCTGAGGGTGGTAATTCCATAAGATCATTTAGATTGCCATCAAAAACTTTATCTAATAAATCTGACTCTTTCATTTGATTGCGGTGTTTGCGAATTGATTCTGCCTCAGGTTCATCTTCACACTCATGCATTGCTTCCCAATTTTCCATACAATGTTTAGCTTGATCTGAAAATTGATAAGCATCAAAGGCACTAGAGAGTTCTGTATCTCTATCTATTAATGGTATATTTATGTGAAATGGTTTGAAATGAGCAAGCATAAACACTTTGTAATCTTTATCATGAATTCAGGGCAAGCGATGACCTATAACATGGGGTACAACTCTTGTCATGTATTCTGCTTCTTCAACAGTTGTATGTTCTATGATTTCATGAGTACTTGACAAATCAAATGTAGGTAAAAACTGAAAACAAGGAAATTTATTGATCCTGTCTTCCATTGTGTAGTTGGAAAAGATGATTGTATCTGCAACTCCTTGTCTAACAACTTTAAATCGAGAGCAAAACTCATAAAAGGAGACAGAGAATAAAGCTTCTGATCGATTGAGATATTCTTCAAGTTGAGAGCGACAAACTAAAGTACCATTTTTATTAAGACGTACAGACATGTATGCTGCTTCTTGTTCTGAACATTCTAGGCTTTCTTGCTGTTCAAATGATTCAGGACTTTTAGTTTCTGGCCACCTGTTAAGAACATACTGTATTAATGCTCCAGACATCATTGGAACTGTTTCATGAGAGGAAAAGGCTTCTCTCTGTCCTCTAAGAATTTTTGCTGCTTGTTGCGCATGAACCTGATGTTGTTTTGCAAACTGAGATAAACATTTATGTAATACAGTATGTGCTTCAAGCTCTTCACCCTTTAATAAAGATGCATAAGCATTCATTAATGCATCTCCCAACAAGGACAAGATCTCATACATTTTTAAACTCATTTTTGTAATGTAATCAGTGATATAATACATGGCTGCTTTACATGATCTGCCTGATAAAATACATTTCATGTCATGGTTATGGCGACAGTAGACTGTAATGAAATCGTTATAGTAATCCATAAGAACATCAAGGCAAGCTGTAATTACAGACTGAGTCTCTTTATCATAATAAGAGTGTGGAATATACTCATGTGGAAAGTTAAAGCGACAGGAATTATGCCCATACTTATAACAAACATCACGATGAGCATGTCTTTGTAAATGTTCTCCACAACATTTTACTTCTTCCTCAAAGCGATGCATAAACATCTCAATTTCTTCAGAACTTGAGTCAGGTGGAGGAGGAGTGATTGGACGTTCTGTTCTTGGATCCCTTGCTTTATTGTAATATACATCTTCTGGTACATCATGTTTTATTATATCTTCATAGAATGTAAAAAATCTATCTTGAAATTCTGTAGACTCAGCCATGCGCTTATGCAAGTCAGCAGGATTTAAACCACCTTGCAGTATCATCAGAAAATGAACATGATATGATCCTCTCTCTGTAAGTTCATTTATACCATAAAAAGCCTTAAGATGACCAATGATACCTCCTTCCTTTGTCGAACATCGCTTTTTAAAATCCCACCCAAACAAATATTGAATCATAGTCTTGCATGAAAAATTGAAAAAATCTAAAGCAGCTACAGGATCATTTGCCAAGCACATTGCCCATTTCAAAGTGCTGACCATATGGGGAAAACACTCATCAAGATCAACAGTAACATCTCCACACATTAACTGAAAAAGTGGACTGTGCTGAGGAACAGGATTTGCTGTAAAGAAGATATGAGGCACTCCAAAATGACCACAGTAAGCTAGTATTTCATTACGATAAAGCATTTTTGAAGCTTCTGATCCAGTTACTTTTGATGCAATTGTTTTAACCTTTGACAACAAAGCGAATACTTTTTTTTCCTCAGCAGTCAAATCACACACACGACCTTCTTCTTCTAGATGTCTTGCAACATGCTTCAAAGTCTGTGGTTTTACACCTTTGATATCCTCAGCAACTTTACTAAAATCTGAATTGCGTATAGTAAAATGTGTATGGAGGTGTGCTTGCCGACGCTGAACCATGTTCATTACAACAAAGATAAAAGACTCATGATAACGAAAAGAATGATCACCAAGATCAAGATAATAATTTGCTTGCGCCTCAAAAGAGAGTGAAACTGGGCAATGTGACTCCTCAAAACCACCTCTACCAAAAGGAAACAATGTCAGAAACATTCCCTTGATCAGGTCAGGATTGTTATATTCTCCAACAGCAGAACTTCCCCTAAATATTGTTAGATCAGGTTTTTCATCAGGTGGATGGATAAGATTCATCAGTGCAGCAGCTTGAAAAGTTCTTCCCTGTATCTTTACAGACTCAACATCTGATACACCCATATGCTCCAATAATGGCTCACCAGTATCATCTTCAAATTCAACATGGCTTTGTAAGTCTTCAGCAAAATGAGGTTCAAAACCAGCAGTCTCCTCTTGAAACATACTGTTTGCAGAACTTGGGTTTGTCCTAATAATCTGTTCATCCATACCAGGGATTTGGTCATTCTCATATAATTGAAGATGAGCCTCGGAGAGACAGATTTTAGCATAAAGAGGATTGTTTGCAGCTAACCAAGTCAGGAAGCTCCATACTTTGTCTTTCCTGACATGGTACATAGCTTTTACTGATTTCAAAGGCTGATGTGGTCCTAAATAAACAACACTCAACATTCCTTTGATGTCAGCAGGCACTCTTGGTAGTACTGTGGCAGTAGATACAAAATTCAAATCATGTGCACAAGTATTACCATGAAAAACTCATGGTTGGTCACCCTTCTCGCTAGGGAACAATCTTGTTACATGACATGTGCAGCGATATATAGAACATACCATTTCTTCTACCCAGGTTAGATCATGAAATTGCTCAGGCAAAGATCCTCGGAACAAATGATTCCTAAGAGAATACATAGGCAGGCATCCACGCTTTAAACGTGCCTCACAAGCATGACAAACATTCAGTGATCCTTCTTCATAACCACGAGGATCCAACAAATAATCTTTTAAGACAGGGTGGACAATTGTATCTGTATCTGATCTAGGATCATCATCGACAGCAGCCAATAGATGAAAATTCAATGAACAGAAAATATCATCAAGCTCTGTGTCATTGTATCGAGAAACCAGCAGAGGTTTACCTCTGTCTAATTCACGTGAGCACACAGAGCACACATATGTGTGTGGCCACTTGCTTCCTTCCATGTAATCATGTGCACACTGTAGTTTTCTTTCAATAGGCACCTTTTCAGGCCACTGACGTTCAACAGTTTGGAAATGCTCAGCAACCGATAGTTTTTCATTTTCACAAGCAGTCCAACGTGCTTGCCATCTCGCTTCACAATGATGGTGTACATGCATTGGAGACAAAAAACGGTTGCAAAATGCAGGACCATACTCATACTCCAATAAATCAAGGACACCAAATGCTCCATTCAATACAACATCACCTGTATAAGCATTAATAATATCTCCAACTATGAACGAGGGTAAGTTTATCAGCTCATGCCATCTTTGAAGTAAACCCCTACGAAGTGCTTCCAGCTTGTTAGCTCTAGTGTCTGAAAGCAAGCAAAAACGCCTAGAATGATGCAAGCGAGCTAATGTACATTTGAGCAAGTCACCAGATAAGGTCCTTGAACACAAGCAGAAGGTTTCACTATCAAGTTCTGGGTCAACACATCAAAGCAGACTATTGCCCCTACCACAAACACTCTTGTAAGAGTCATACGAAGGCCTAATTATCTTTGGGAAAATTTTCTCACCATAAGTTCTTTGGAAAATCTGAAAACACATCCACCGTCTACCATTAACAGCAGGACATCCTTTGATCCCTTGCTTGTCACACCATTCTTGGAGCTCACAATCAGATGCCCACATGACCTTTTGAGCTAATGCATGGAAAGAAGAGGTCAAGTTATCAAGAATGTCATCACACTTTTTAATCTTACTCAGACTGCCTAAAACTCTCGCGACTTCTCAAGTGGTAATGCCTTCACATGAGGAGTTCAACTCGTCTGCGGTTCGATACAACCAAGTAGGATTAGTATGAAAGGCAGGGTACGTTAACTTATAATATGTACGAGGATGAAAGTTTTCATGTACAATTTCATCGCAAGAAATAAGTAGCCTAATATCATACGACGCGTCTTCAACAAGGAAAATGCCTTCAGAGTAAGCGACTTTTATGTCATCCCATCCACTTTCTGAACAAAAGATATCACGCAGCCACTGAGAAACCTTTTCTGGTGTCTCGAATACATCCCGGTGAAGATCTGGAAAATACAATGGATCAAAATACACTGGATAATGAGAAGGCGAGTAGTCAAAATGGTTCTGAGGATCAAGTGCCGCATCCAAAACACGTACACGATGGCAAGGTTGTTTCATCAAGGGAAACGGCATACTGTATTTGCACGCCAGGCGTATGATACAAAATAGTGCTCCAAAGAAGCAAAAGGAGAATGCAAAGCATCGTCACCAAGCAACAGTAGATGCAAAAGAAGCACATGGCCAATGACGAGTAGCGAAGTACGCAAACGCCAAATGACAAGGGAAAAAAAAAATACTAGACCGGCAAGTCAGTTTCCCGTTTAACAAGAACTACGAGACATGCAAATTGGCAACAGATACAAGCATGAGGGCGTATATTTGAAATACCACCAATTACTGGAGGTCGACAAAAATACAAAGAAGGCTTAGGAAATGACAAGGTAAAAAAAAAAAAAATACTAGAACAGCAAGTCAGTTTCCCATTTAACAAGAACTACGAGACACGCACATTGGCAACAGATACAAGGATGAGGGCATATATTTGAAGTACCACCAATACTGGAGGTCGACAAAGATACAAAAAAGGCGTAGGAAATGACAAGGAAAAAAGGAAACACTAGAATGGCAAGTCAGTTTCCCATTTAACAAGAACCACGAGACATGCACATTGGCAACAGATACAAGGACGAGGGCATATAGTTAAAGTACCACCAATACTGGAGGTCGACAAAGATACCAAAAAGGTGCAGGTTCCAAGCAGCAGAAGTTTCTTGAGGTCGTCGAAGAGAAGGGAGCACGAGAGAACAAACACTACAGCAGCGAGTCAGTTTCCCGTTTTCCAAATGTACTAAGCACGTACATTGGCAACAATGCAAGAACGTAGGTTTCAAGCAGCAGTTTTTTTTTTCTCAAGGTCGTCGAAGAAAGCACGAGAGACAACGATGATATAACGCCGGAGGACGATGGTGTCAGCCACTGCTGTGCTTAATAATGTTTATGTAATTCCGAAACACTCGGAGTTCCATTCGCAACTGGAAAAGGCAGTCGATTACTACTTTAAGGTACAGAATGCTGACGAATAAGCCCCTAGGCGCACTGGTTGGCAGGAGGATGGTCGTTATCGTCACTCCCATAACCCTCTGTCGTTTCCTCCATGTCTCGGAAAGAATCGGGGATCTCACCCTGTCACTGGTCAGGGGCTCAAAGCATTCAATAAGCTTCATGTAAGCAACATCTAGAATACTCCTGCTGTCCTACGTGGCGGAGAACCCACATGAATCATCGAAGGATTTGATCCATTGTCAGTGACATCAAGTAAGTATAAGAATCTTTCCCAGATGATGCGCACTTGTCCACATTTTGGTGCAGGGTTCTGAGGGTATGATGATTCGTTGATATTCACGGTTGCTGCCCGTATAATTGCCATCTATTATCCAGTTTCTGTCGGTTGCACTAAGTCGAGAGCATTGTCCAGTTCCTTCGGAATCACACATATCATATTCATTGTTTCTCAGGTAGATCAGTGATTACTATTTTCTGTTCCACCTGACAAGACGGTGTTAACAGTCCAATTGGACCCGTCTTCAATATCAATCATATTTCCTGCTTGGCCAATGGCGATTTTACCTCAAAGCTGGTTTTGTCACCTCTCTGATTCTCTCTGCTTGCTTCCTGTGCATCAGTGTTCTCTATTTTTGTTTCCTCTGGAAGGACATTATTTAATTTTGGTTCAGAA
This sequence comes from Armillaria novae-zelandiae, assembly GCA_030435655.1. Classification (NCBI taxonomy): domain Eukaryota; kingdom Fungi; phylum Basidiomycota; class Agaricomycetes; order Agaricales; family Physalacriaceae; genus Armillaria; species Armillaria novae-zelandiae. The sequence goes on along the minus strand of JAUEPR010000079.1, from coordinate 96,997 downwards.
GCGAGTCAGTCCAAGTACCAGCCTGATCTACCGTTCGTCTTCCAGGATTATACAAGACACATTTTGCAATGCTTCAGGTGAGTCTAACTTACTTGATGTCGGTGATTCATTGTGCTGTGATATCGGACCTGAAGGCCAACCACCTCTACCCCATTTCAACCATATTTGAATGGCTACAGATTAGGTTCCTTGTGAGTATTCTCAAACTATACTGGTTGATGGCTCGAGGAGATACATTTAGCAGACAAGCGCAGCAACAACGTCTGCCTTGCAGTGGGTGATCATTGATAGCCTATCGACTTTTAGGTTTACATTTTGAGTATTCAGCAAGGATCTTTGTAGGTCAAGTTAAGAATGGAGCACACCACCTTTGATGTATTCACAACAATAATTTTTATGTGAAACACATTTCAAACCCGATAAATCATTCATTTGTTTTCCATTGTGTATGTATGTAACTTTCACCTATTTTCATGCTCACCCACTAGAAGCCTGGTAATCGCCTCACAGGTTTGGTCAGCCATTATTGGCTTATATCCAAATCTTGGAATTGCTGTGAACTTTATGGTTCTATTCTTGCTTGAACGTCGCTGGTGCTAACATTAGAATCATGCATACAGTGGCCGCCTTGTTCTTGGGTATCCTTTGCCACGCATTGCCTCATTCTTGCAGTATCGCCTCTCGTGTCATGTGAATCCTCATCATGGAACACAATATGCCCGCCGACCCTCGAGACGAAGACTTACACGATCATCAGTCCAATGATGCAGAGATCAGACTCATCGTTCGTCACACGATTTCTGTACGCTGTTACCGCCATACTACTACCACCATATAATTGACGTCGGACTTGGGTAAACTCATGTAATCATGATCATTCTAGACTACCCAATACTGAGCACGCAAAGTTTAGAATTGCATTTCACCTGTACCCTACCATGGCAGTCTCATCTTTCTCGTCCCCTGTGATATTAAAATAATTTCACTTTAATGGAGTGCAGGACCCAGAATTGTTCAATTCTAAGGGAGGAGTAAGAGAAAGATCAAACATCAGTTCATTTCCGCTTCCTCCGGTCGCTTCCATTTGATCTCACGATCGCAGTCATAGGCGCTAGGAAGGAACAGCATGTTTCATAAACTGCTGTAGACTTCATAGTTCCGCCTTCCCTGACCAAAATAAGAACTTCAATTGCCCACCATCGCCCTGTTGCTGCTGTATCCTCTCTCTTCCCTCCTGAACACTTGTCAAGGAACACAATATGCCCTCTGACATTCAAGACGAAATATCGCATGATCCTGTGTTTAACGGCAAAGGGATTGGAGTCACTGATCAATTGAACGTCTCCACACCTCCCCAAACTTCATTGTACATGCCTGAATATTCCCGTCGTTCGGCACATCATGCTAGCACCATGGGGGAAAGGATGTCTATGCCCTTACCCAATGAGGGGCCTACGGCGCGTCGGTCCAGAACAAGACATCCATCCATATTCGGTCTAACATGCCAAGGGACTGGCTCTGAGGGAGTGCCAACTGGTATGCATGCTGTGTTCAATGCTAATTTTATACTCACAAGCGATTCCAGGCGACTCTCGAGCATATCCACCCAGTCTGCCTTTTCAAGAAGCTGTGCCAACAGCAAGCGTTTGGGGCGCCTATTCAGATGAAAGCGGGAAATACAATGCCAATATGGTTGCACAGCAGAGAGCAAAACTGAACATCATCCTAGTTTTCGTGAGCTGATAATGTCAAATGTGTCCGAAGTCCTATCAATCAATTTTCTCTTATAGGCGGGACTATTCTCTGTGGTTGTTACTGCCTTTATTATACAATCTTCAGCAAATTTGAAGCCAGACTATCAGAAAACGGCGTCACTTCTATTGTGGGATCATGTCAATATTCAACGGGCGGTAGCTAATGGCACTTCCATCGACGATCTCATCACTTCCAACACTGACCCTACCGCACATTTTACTCCCGATCATAATGATGTTGTGTCATATGCAGTGTTGTGGATGAGTCTTGCTCTCAGTCTTGCCACTGCATTTTTTGCCATTCTCTTAGATGCATGGTATTTCCATTATCTGTGGCCCATTGGTAAAGAACTCAAATTTTGTGCACGTACTCGACATTTTGGTTATGCAAATGGAGTCAGTGGGCTGATCCGCGGCTATATTGGCCTCCTACAACTCCTGTTACATCTTTCGGTCATCATATTTTTGTATGGCCTTATAATCCCTTTCCTTGACCCCGTCCCCGCATTTCTCACGACATTGGTTGTCGTTTTTAGTGCAATAGTTGCCATCATTGTACCCTACTTTTTTGTTGGGTACTTTGCATATATTGGAAATGCAGTTGATGGGCTTCATTGGTTATACGAAAGATCGTCAGCTCTGGCCATCCATCGTCTCACTATCCAGGCTCTTGCTGGACTGCCCCCAGACCACATCGTGCTGGCCAAGCAGGTTTTCCAACCTCACTGGGGTGAAATACGGGAGGAGAAAGATAGAATGTTGATGGATTGTATGGAGATATCTAGAGATGGACCGACTCGGTGGATTCCTAGGGATATTCCTGACATCAGTAGCAGGATCGAACCACTCTTGCGGTTGGAAATTCTGTTCCCTTCTTTGCGCAGGAAGTACCCATCCAGACACTTCGGAGAGTACGACCTGGATTTCTCAACGCCGCTTTCCAATGCCTTGTCATTAACTCTGTCCGCCATTGACGATGCACATATTCGGAAGCCTATGCAGCAGAACCAAGTCATCATGGATGCATTTGCGGACAACAGTGTTCACCATCCTATCGTCTGGGAAAAGCTCTTAGACCGCTATCAGGACAAGGAGAGGCTGGTTCACAGCGTGGGAAACGGTCTTACAATCGAGACGTGCGTCGACTTGGTAACAAGAATATATTTTCCTGAAGACAGTCCTCCCGAAACGTACAGCTGCACTTTGGCATACCCCCTGATAACTTCTCATAAACAGGAAATTCTGATACGCCTTCTCGCGTTCTTCCCCACATCTGACCCACATGATGACACAGCCAGTCTCGAGCGAAGACTCCCGCTTACCATTATACGTGCCTTGGTGCCTGACTCAGCCCAATCTACCATTAATTCTCACCCACCTCATGCATTTTGTCATGACTCTACAATTTCGAAGTACCGGCTGCTGCATGTTGCCCTACGTGCGATTCACAAATACACACTCTCGGCCGTCGATCTTCCTTCGAAAGAATGGCGGACCCATCTTTTCTGGGCGACACTCTTATACATAAAGTCCGAGTTGTTTTCCGGGCATGCTCTGAGTAATTCGGAGTATTGGGAGTGCAGTGTTCCCTTTTGGGCATGCCGCTCTGATGCTCTTCTATGCATCGCATTTTTTTTACATGGAGGCCCCAAGTACTGCCTTGTGGAGTGGAAAGCAGATTGGGCGAGTAAGGATTTATTTCTAAATATCCTACGAGTCATCCAAGATGAACGTGTAGCAGATGCGCCTGCTCTATCTCCCATTCGAGTCGACCCTGGATCTCCTCGACGTGGTTACTCTATAATTGGCATAGTTGGCTTATTGGTGGGTCAGGCATTTAAATGTGGAATTCCAGGCGCGTACGAAGCCTTCCAAGAGAAAGGCAGCTTGGGTTATATTGTAGAGAAAAGCAGCCTCCACCGAGAGTTCATCGAAGGACTGCACGGGTATATCATTGCGCTGTCGGATGCCAAGGCAGGGAAGCTCTCAGATATTCAATCAGACGGTTTCCTTAACCAGCATATCGAAGACCTTCATCGGGCTCCTGTAATTCGATGCATTTGCGCCAGCATCGCCCTCAGTGGCACACCACCGTGCCCTATCTTATCCGATCTGGCTTCAATTGCTCCTTATCACGATGAATGGTCGAACATCTTACAAAGATTAAACTCTCCAGATCACGAATACTCTGTTCGGCGCTACACTCTGTATCCAGTCAACAATGGAACAGGAGATGACGTGGAATGTTGGAAGGAGGATATGAAAAAGAATGTCAGTACCTTGACCCGATGTCTCGAGAAGCAAAGGCGTCGTAACAGGGTTGACAACCAGGTATGTAGCTGATATAAGTCGTTCAGTCTCCCGTTCAGCCTAACACTTTTACACAGCCGTCGACGAGCTCCATCGATCCCGCTGGAGGGCTGGAAACTAACCATGGATCCGGATTGACGGTAGACCCCAATACGGACATTGAACTAGGAGTGCTTGGGTCTGAGAATGTCGACGCTACATAACCTGATGCCGCGTGAGGAATTTGTATTACGGAGAACTGGGCCTATTTTTGTTTCTGTCTGTATTTCCTATTCATTGCCTACTGTGTTGGACATGTTACTCATGATTTCAATATTTAATGTTTCTCGGGTAGATTGTAATTCTAAAATATTTATGAAACTGGCCAGACGGGCGGATTGGGGTGAATGTTCTTGAACATCGTATTCTGTGATTATTTATTGCTGTAGATGCAAAGGAAACGGAATATAATGCGGATCTGAACTCGGAATCACGAGAGATCGATAACGTCTATATGAAATTCATTATGAGCGGGGAGTCCAGCAAGGTGCATTACTGATAACAACAAACAGTCTACGAGGTACTATTTATCAGGCGTCGGTGATGATAGCACGCTGGACGCATTAATGGCCAGCCGATGTCCATGTCTTCATATATTCTCTCACGACACGAGCAGTGGCGAGAAATACTCCAATGATCACGGGACAAGGACGAATACTTATGAACATGCTGTAAACAAACTTTGGTGTTACAGGATAACAGACTGACGATTAGAAATGGGTGTAAATCGAAGGGCGGATACGACGGCAGAGCGATTTACCTCAATGTTTGAAGTTTGAACCGTAAGGACGAAAAACGACGTTAGTACGTAACACACCATCTTCCTGGCACTTCCAACGTCGACCTCGAGCCAGTCTTAATGTGTTCGTGCCATTTTTTTTGGCTTGGCTTTGATGAACAGGGAATCATCCGCCATCCCCGGAGATTGACGGAAAGAATGATACATGAACGACGGCGGTGCTGATATGGTAAAAGGATGTTCGCGCGTGGAAGCATAAGTGACACAGCGGCAGAAAAGAAAATCATAAGCAGGTACCGCTACGGCTTAGAAAAAGAGATGAACTCACAAGGACAATGATATAGAGCTGGGATTAATTGGAGAACCAGGATTGCTACCGCCCATGGCGTGATGAGATTGAAGATCGTGGTCGGATTCTTGAGCGAAATGATCCATGGGATTCGACCTTCGATCACGCAGACGCACCCGGAAACTGCATAAGTGGCCAGCACGGCTCCGCTTTCTTAGGAAGCGGGAAAATGTCTGGAGTTTGCATAGCCTGAACTTTGGGAGCTGAAGGGGTGGGGTTTGTCTGGGCCATCGCCCCTCAATCAAGATAGCGCCAAATGTTGTATTCACTGTGATGTGTAATCTTTCCAGGAAGTATAAATGCTTGTCTGTTCTCGTGCATTGATAACAGGACTTATGAAATGAAAGGTTTGCTGGATTTAACTTTTAGCCTGTCGACAATGCACGCCACACGGAATGGCGCATAGGCAAAATGTATGTGTTTGCTTTATGTCTGAGGTCCTGATTGTTAATAGTATGCGTCTTTTGAGGTTGGTTAAGGAGGCTTGGTCCGCTGGCGGGATCGGGACGAATGATACGCATCCCGAGGACGAAGATCTTTGAAAGAAAGCTTCGAGTTTCAATGGCAAGAACGGAGAGGAAGACCCGTACTTTAATGCTAGAGTATCTTCCCAGTACTTTGAACGTCAATCTCGATATGTTCGTGAAACGGAATACTCTGCTTTCTAGAACTCAGTGTAAAGAGCAAGGAGGAGGAGTGGAGGCCAAAACACTTCATGAACCGCTGCTTGAAATCCCAAGTCGGAGGGGAAAAAAATACGTGAACGATGATTTTACTGATATGGGCGAAAATATCTTCACTGTCAGCGGAAGTAAACACGTTCACCTGGCCGGCTCTGATTCTTATGCGTACGTGGAGGCCTTGCTCAGTCCACGAAGAATTGCAAGTGGGTATACAGAGAGGAGTGGGAGGGTAGGTATAGATACATATAAGGATATATACAATACTCGGAATCCCAACGATGACGACGGCATGTACGCGGTAAAATGATGAGTTTGAGTAGTAAGAACGGCGGAGAATAAATGTACTTATTCTTGGACTAGTGCCATGACCGTCTTCCCGGATCCTTACTGTGATGTCGCTGAATTGAACGACGAAGGAGGGAACAACAAAGTGGAAACTGAATCTGGGCAGGAAATCTAGTAATGAAAACAGGATTTACTAAACGGTGTTAAGAATCAGGGTATTTTGAGTAATACACGAAGTAATAGATACTCGAGTAAAACCCAAAATGTAAGCGAGGATGTCCGTAAGCCGAGTTCCAACCACCAAGAGGGATCCATAAGGGTGCTAACAAGCGCTACGCGTAGTTAAGGGGGCGTCAGAAAGCTCTAGGCGTAGTCAGGAAGCAATCCAATGGCAAGCGCTAGGCGTAACCAATCAAAGATGCTTCAATCACATAGTTAAGTGGACATTGGAGAGTAATGAAAACGCATTGTTCTCTTAATAGTACAGAGAGTATTTATGTAGTAGAGGCTTCGAGGCAGTAATATTCTACAATGTTCTATAATATTCTGGTATCTACAAGAAGAAAGAGAAGGTAAAGAGAAAGTACGAGCGAGTCATTGATAAGACTGAGAAGCCCGAGCACAGGCATGTGTTGACTGACTCATGGATCAAGTCGGCAGGTACCCGATATCCATAAGAAACAGAATGGAGCGGCATTTATCCTGTAGCTTGTCAACAATACGCGGAGTTGTGTGTGGAAGTGTGTGCGGTGGTCAGAAAGGTGGGTAGAGCAGACAGAGTTTCTCTGCGTCTGAGATGTAATGCTTAGGATCAGGATGAATGAGACGTATCCACGAAGAATTGTATTGGGGTATAAATCCAGGAGTGGGAGAGTGAAGAGAAGGTATAAATACAGGTAACGATATATAGAATAATCGGAATGTAAACGATGACGACGGCATCTGCGAGGTGAAATGATGAGTTTGAGTGGTAAGAACGGGGAGGAAGAAACGTACCCTTGCTTAGACTAGTGCCATGACCATCTTCCCAGTTCCTTAGCGTGCTCGCTGTCATGTCGCTGAATTGAACGCCGAAGGAGGTAGCAACAAACTGCGTCTACGATGTGATGCTTAGGATCAGGATGAATGATAGTATCCACGAAGAATAGGAGGAATGATAGGCATCCCGAGGACGAAGAACTTTGAAAGAAGGCTTTGAGTTTCAATAGCATGAACGGAGGAGAGGACGCGTACCCAAACCCTACGCCATCTTTCTAGGACTTTGAACATCAATCTGGACATATTCGTGACACAAAACCTCCACTTTCTAGGACTCCGTGTAAAAAGCAGGAGGAGGAGGAGTCGACTTAAAACTCTTCATGAACCACTGCTGGAAATCCATAATCGGATGCGGAAAGAATACTTGAACGATGACTGTGCTGATGTGGGCGATGATATCTTCACTGGAAAGAAGTAAGCACGGGCGGCTGACCGGCACTGATTCTTATTCGTATGCGGAGGCCTTACTCTGTCCACGAAGAATTGCAATTGGGTATACACCCAGGAGTGGAAGAGTGAAGGAAGGTATAGATACGGATACGGATATAGAATAATCGCAATCCCAACGACAACGACCGGGGGCACGGTGAATTGTGCGTTCGTGCGTGGGTTCGGTGCGTTTCCGTTAAATCAACATGCGTGTACGTTAATCCCACACAAACGCGTAATTCTCCCGGCCCCGACGACGGCATCTACGAGGGTAAAATGATGACTTCGAGTAGTAAGAACGGCGGATAGGAGACGTACCTCGGCATTTCGCTTCTGGCTTATCATCAATGCGCGGAGGTGATGGGTGTGGAAGTGGTCGGGAAGGTGGATAGAACTGGTACAGCTTCTCTGACGCTTAGGATCAGGGGCGAATAAATAGTATCCACGAAGAATTGTATTGGGTATAAATGCATGAATGGGTGAGTGAAGGTAGGTATAAATACAGATAAGGTTATATACATGAACTCCAAACGGTAAGGGATCTACGAAGTAAAATGAGGACGTTGAATGGCGAGTACGGCGGATAAGACACGTACCTATGCTTAGATGAGCGCCATCACCACCTTCCCAGCTCCCCGAACGTCCACCTCTACCTGTTCGTGGTAAGCCTGTATCGAACTACTCTCCTTTCGCAGAGTCGGTTTATAGAACAGAGAATCATCGTCGCTATCATTGAGGTCGAAGCACTCTTCCCTCTTCATGAATCGCTGCTCCGCTAAGGGGACAACTTTCGGAGGAAGCGGAGGGGGAACATCGCGATTGATCTTCTTAACGAAGAGGTCCTCGAAGGGGAGAGGGAGAGACAGCGAGGATCGGGAGCGGGGGAGAGGGGGAAGCGAGGGAGAGGGGGAAGCGAGGGAGAGAGACGGCGCCACTGGACTCCGTTCGGGAACACGACGTGTTGGAGGGCGGGGCACGCGTCGGCAAGACGGGCTGCGCGGGCTCGTTCGCTGACGACCATGGAGTGGCCGGAGTGGCTGACGGTAGACGATGTTGAGCGTGTTCTGGCGCGTTTCGGGAGAGGAAACCTCTCATCGAGTGCTTCCTTTGATGTGGGCACCTGTGCTATGCCTGGTTTGCGCATGATTAGGACACGGAGAGACTTGAAGTGGGGGACGATGGAGCACCAGCACGCCTCGCCGGCGTCGCCCTCTATTTCGAGCTCTTCGATGGCCGGGCATACGACGACGCCGCTACGGAGCGCCTTTTCTTCGGTGCATTTACCGACAGACTTGAACGTGAAGCGGAGGTGGCGAACAGAGGGGGGGAGGGACTCGAGGGTGGTTGTAGGACGAAATCCATCATAGATCGGTGTAGAAATCGTGATAGACGCGTCGATGAGTGGTCGAGACGGTGCGAGGAGGATGATAAGACGTGGCGGGCCTTGGAGCGTCATAAGGTTAGGGAGCAGAGTCTCGGCGACATGCGTGAACGTGTCTTGCGTCGGTGTTGGTGTAGGCGGGAGCGGCGATAGCGGAGGCATCGAGAACAGAAATGGCTGGCTCGGTGTCGTCGGCGCGGAGAGAAGGATATGCGTAGGAGTGGTGGGAAGTGGCGTAGGCGGTAACATGTCCTCATCGTCACCATCGACGAGGAACGGGAACCGCAGGGAAACGACGTTAGTCTGGCCATCGAGCCACGTGAGGAGCTCAGCCTCGGCCTGCTCCGAGAGACGCGGGTTCCCGAACTCAATATGGCGTAATCCAAAGGCAGAGTAATGACGCAGGATATGCAGATCAAAGGAGGCGGGCTACAACAAGCGGATGCGGTCCATGCAGGCGAGCCCACGGGGTATGAGATATGCGTGAGAGTGATGACATCTCGTCGTGTGACCCGGAATATCCCAGAGTGTGATGCCAAACATCCTGCATGTGGAGGTCACCGTATAACACCGCCTGCGCTGCAGAGAGGAAGTCACGGGAAAGCAGCACCAGAGCAGGCACCGACATTTGTGAGATTAGTAAGAGAATTATGAAGAGTAAGGACAGGCTGAGGATTAGCCGCCCGAGTCCAGATGGCCTTCGAATATCCTCCATTGACGACTGACTCTATAACAGCGATTCTCTCCACCACCCGTTGCAATGCCGGCTTGAAAGTCGCCGTCATCCTCTTCACGGCCTTCTTCCAGTTCCATTGGCGACGCCACGTCTGAATACCGCCGTTAGAGGAGCAGCCTCGACATCGTTGTCTCCAAGTAGTCGTACCTTATCGAAGAAGACCCCAGAATGTATGAAAACGGAGTTCCAAGCGAAATGTGTGAGTAGTAGCCAGGGATGAAAGAGATCGTGGAATAACAACCGCCAGTTACCGCCTGCCCTAAACACAAAATGTGACAGCATCGGTCCGGGTCTCCCCCTACTGGCTCCGAATTTGATTTCTCGTGCGTAGCCCGAGCGCTGTTGAGAACAGCAATCAGCACGTCGTGGCCGGGGATATCGGTACAATGAGTCGCCATCGAAATACTTCCCGGAAAACGCCCTTCCAGGCCGCAGGAGCCAGTGCTGAATCGTTGACTATAGCATCGATGATACTTATCTGGTGGAGTTTTTGACTCGGACGATAATGCATAGTGGAGGCGGAAACAGACGAAGACGAGGGTTGTGACATTGTAGCCACCGTAGCCCCTACGTAAACTGCACCAAGGGTCATTCCTGGCGAAGGAATATCAGGTGAATTCATTGTGGAGTCCAGAGTTCGATGGCTGAGGAGGGAGATGCCTATCTCAACTTGTAAGGCTGGCCATGGTATGGCGTTTATTCAAAGGCGGACAACTTTGAAAAGGATCATAAATTCAGAACAGGTGCTGTAAAAGACTGATTTAATGTCGGAGACTGATTTTTGCATTTGAAACAGATGCATTCGCGTCTCCTGGAGTAATTCTGGAAGTTCGAGGACACGAGTACTGACCTAGAACACTTTATATTGAACCCATGGCGAACTTTGATACAGATAGAGAAAACGACCACGCCGCTTCCCTTTGACGAGATCTTCTATGCGGAAATTATTCCCTATTCCCACAGATCGCTCTGCGATGTTTGTTGGATAATCAGCTCATCAGGAAAAATTAACGGTCCGATGTACCGGTATGTAGCCTCTGTATCCCCTGTTGCAAATGCGAAAGGTCCCCTTTATGTTGTGATTCGTACCTGTCACCCAGATCCCTGTAGCTCTCCATAGCCCTCCGTATCCCGTTGCCATCGCTACAGTAGCACTACTATACGAGCACATAGGACTGTCCGATGTCATGTTAAGGCTTTGATTAGATGCCAGAAAAGATGATCATAAAACAATATAATTTCCACATAATATACATAAACGACTACATATTGTACGCATGTAACATGTTGCCTCTTCCCTTCCCTTCCCTCACCTCCCCCAATCGCTTCGTCACATTGCCACCACCAGTTGCAGTTCACACAAACAAGGTTAGGGCCATGATAAACAGCTAGTTGTCGAGGAATTTGTGAGATTTTGCAAAGTATGGCCTGGATAATCAACATGAACATCGTCATGAGAAGACAACAAGGGGTACGCACCACCAACCAGTATAACTACAACATCGCTTGAACGATCTAGAAAGAAAAGCGAGCATTTCAAGTTTTTGATGAAGCCAATGTTGAGGCTAGGCGCGACATGGTAGGACAAGAGGCAGGGGAAGAGGTAGACATGGAAGAAAGAGAAATGGTTGGATTTGATCGGGTTTGATGGCGTGATCCTGGTTTATAATGCAAGGACGATCGGAATTTTATCTGAGTTTAAAATGAACTTGAGATTTTTTCGCTAGTCACCCCATCTTCACCCGACGTCGTGTCATTGAATCGAGTCCGCAAGGGTTGTTATTGTCTCGCTAAGGCATTGGATAAGTCAGTCATTTAATGTGTATCTCAAGAATAAAGTTCCGTAGTCTTGAATCACCAGCCACTTCATCCCCCATTCATATCTCTATGGAGGCGCTCCCTTGGCTTCATGTAGACACCATTTCACTACAGAGACTGCGCATCAGAGTACAGATCGCTACAGACACATACGGCGGAACAGCTGTGGGGCTACGTAAGGTACCGATCATCAATATGATATAGAGACATGACAACCAAGTACGTAGTATTTCACTTTTTCCTGATGCTGTGGTGTGGGATTAGAAGGACACTGCCTCCGCTCATGATACATGATGTACAGCCTGGGGGCACAAGTAACTGATGTTGTAGACTTCTTGTAGTTCTTCCTATCATCTAAATCTCAGTAGCGAGAGATATGTTTGACTAACGTCATCAGAGGGCTAATAAGGAGAATAATATGAAGCTGGTAACCATATTTCCATCCTGTTCAATCTGAGTGAGTGATCGCTGATCGAAAATTGATGCTCCTTCAACCAAAATGAAATGTTCACAAAGCATCCCAGCGCCTTCCCCGAAACCTTCATCAAAGAAGAATCTTCTTGAATATGGCTGCGCGACATGTAATTGGCCACTACTTTCATCAAATCTTTCCATGGTTTGTGGTGACCAGGCCATCCCATAGTGCTGCAATATCAGAGAGTAGAAAACACAAATCACAGAGAATAACTTTTTGTTGTGTTCGTTGTAATGTTCGTTTAACCAATGAATATCAACCACAGAAGCCGTAGACGGTGCAGTTTATTAGTATTTTATAGTCGCAATGAGTACAGGTCTTTAGCAATAATATCATTGATGCATCAAAGGGAGGAAGCAGAGGGAAAGATGTAGATCATCCATACATCGCTCTCTGTACTTCGCGTCCATATGCTTCATTGTTTGCGGCCGCACGACCCCGCACCTGGCAATTGTCCATCCATTCCGGCTCGCTTCTCTCATAAATATTCCAGTCCCACAAGTGCCAACGATATGAATAAACAGCTAATTTGGTAAATTGCTGTACAACTGTCGTTCACATGATAATTCTCTGATGCCTGATGCACGAACACGCCAAGTCTAGATTCATATTTTCACCCATCGCCTCGATCTTGCTGTCTCCTTTCTCTTGTCGCCTCCGATATTCAGATAATATGACTCTCATGAAGTGCAGTACCCTAAAACGCTCAATTCTAAGGAGGAGGAAGAGAGATATCACATTAGTTCATTTTCGCTTCCTCCAGTCACTTCCATCTGATTCTATGATCGCAGTCACAGGCACTGGGAAGGGACAGCAAGTTTTGTAAACTGCTGTGGACTTCATGATTCCACCTCCTTAACATATAAACATGACAACTTGAGAATCACATTGCAAACCATCGCCCTATTCCTGTTGTATCCTCTCTCTTTTCCCCTCTGGACACTTGTCAAGGAACACGATATGCCCTCCGACATCCAAGACGACACATCACATGATCCTGTGTTCAACGGCAAAGGGATTGGTGTCACTGATCAATTGAACACTTCCATACCTCCCGTAACGTCATGGGACAGGCCTGAAAATTCCCATCGTTCAGCACATCATGCTACCACGACAGGGGAAAGCATGTCTATACCCCTGCCTGCGGAGGGGCCTACTGCACCTCAAGCCAGAACAAGACATCGATCAGTATCCGGTCTATCACACCAAGCTGCTGGCTCTGAGGGAGTGCATGGTATGTATGCCTCGTTAAGTATTAACCCTATACTCACAAGTTATTCCAGGTGACTCTCGAGCATATGCACCGAGTCCACCTTTTGAAGAAGCGGGGCCAAAATCAAGCGTCTGGTGTGCCTATTTGGATAAAAGTCGTGAATACGACACCAACATGGTGGCAGAACAGAGAGGAGAACTGAATATCCTCCTTGTTTTTGTGGGTAATTTCAGTCAGACATATTGCATCCCTTAATTGTATTTGTTTCGTAGGCGGGATTATTCTCTGCTGTTGTCAGCAACTTCTTAACATTATCGATGTCAAAGGCTGAGCCAGACTATCAAGCAATGTCGGCTTTTTTGCTGTTTGACCTGATCAATATTCAGCTCGCGCTGGCTAACGGCACTTCCGCTGACAATATTACCACTTCCGGCACTAACCCTTATGATACTGAAACTCTTAACCTGTTCGATATGGTACAGTGGTTCTGGTTTACGAGTCTTACTCTCAGTCTTGTAACTGCATTTTTCGCCATTCTTGTTGATGCATGGTACTTCCATTACGTGTCGCCTATCCCTGGACAACCCAAAGTTCGTGCCCGTACCCGACATTTACGTTATAAAGGCCTTGACAAATGGAATGTCCGCCATTCTATTTGTGTCCTACAAGTTCTATTACATTTTTCCCTCATCGCTTTTGCGTTCGGCCTTGCACTCTCGGACTTCGATGTTCAAGCGTACTTCATGCCGTACCTGATATTCATTGTCAGTTATGGCTGTTACTTACTTTCCAGTGCCTTGGCTTTAATTCATCCGGAGTGTCCCTGGAAAACACCCCTCACTCATATTTTCTCTTGGTGGAGACAGTATCCACCAATTATGACAATCCCCGGGCTGACTTCGTCCCTGGAAATCAAGAATCTCTCTGAAGTAAATAAGGTGCTTGCTTTGGAGATTTATGCTGCACACAAATCACATATCGAAACTGAAATTGATGCACTTCGTTGGTTGTACGACAGATCATCGACTTCGGCCACTCTCGTAATCCATGCGCTTGCCGGACTATCCTCAAACTGCATAGCACGCGTTGAGGAGGTTTTCAGCCCACGTTGGGTTGAAATACAAGATGAGAAGGAAAGGATGTTGATGGATTGCATGGAACTGACCCGAGATGGGACTACTCGTTGGATTCCTAGGGATATTCCCAACATCGGCAGTAGGATTGAACCGCTCCTGCGGTTGGAGATTCTGTTCCCTTCTTTGCGCAGGAAGTACCCATCTAGACTCTTCGGAGAGTACAATCTGGATTTCTCAATGCCGCTTTCCAATGCCTTGTCATTAACTCTGTCTGCCATTGATGATGCACATATTCGGAAGCCTATGCAGCAGAACCAAGTCATCATGGATGCATTTGCGGACAACAGTGTTCACCATCCTATCATCTGGGAAAAGCTCTTAGACCGCTATCAGGACAAGGAGAGGCTGATTCACAGGGTGGGAAACAGCCTTACAATCGAGACGTGCATCGACTTGGTAACAAGAATATATTTTCCTGAAGACAGTCCTCCCGAAACGTACAGCTGCACTTTGGCATACCCCTTGATAACGTCTCATAAACAGGAAATTCTTACCCGCCTTCTCACGTTCTTCCCCACATCTTCCCCACATAATGACACAGTCAGTCTCGAGCGAAGACTCCCGCTCATCATTATATGTGCCTTGGTGCCTGACTCAGCCCCATCTACCATTAATTCTCACCAACCTCATCCGTTTCGTTACGACTCTACAGTTTCCAAGTACCGGCTGCTGCATGTTGCACTACGTGCAATTCACAAATACATACTCTCTGCCGTCGATCCTCCTTCAAAAGAATGGCGGACCCATATTTTCTGGGCGACACTCTCTTACATAAAGTCCGAGTTATTTTCCAGGCATGCTCTAAGTTATTCGGAGTACTGGGAGGTTGCTGATACCTTTTGGGAATGCCGTTCTTATGCTCTTGTATGCATGGCTTTCCTTGTGGGTGGAAACCCCAAGTACTGTGCCGTTGAATGGAAATCAGAGTGGGCCAATAAGGATCTATTTCTGAATATCCTACAAATCATCCATGATGACCATGCTGCGGAGGGACCTTTTCTGCACCCCGTTCCAGGACTCGATGGTGCTCCTGACTGTGTTGACTCTATAATTGGTGCGGTTAGCTGTCTATTGGGTGATGCATTCAAACATGGTATTCCCGGTGCATACAAAGCTGTCCAAGAGCAAGGCAGCTTGGGTTATATTACGGAAAGATGCTGCCTCCAGCCAAAGCTCATTCGAGGACTCTGCGGGTATATCACTGGTCTCTCAGATGCCAAGAAAGGGCTGCTCCCACATATTCAATCAGATGATATACTTAACCAGCATATCGAAGACCTCCATCAAGCACCTGTAATTCTGTGCACTTGCGCGAGCATCACCCTCAGCAACACGCCACCACACCCTATATTATCCACTCTGGCCTCAATTGCTCCTTATCACTGTGAATGGTCCAACATCTTACAAACCTTAAACTCTCCAGATCATGGATACTCTGTTCACCGCTACACACTGCATCTTGCCCAGTATGGAACAGGAGATTATGCGGAATATTTGAAGATGGATATGAAAAAGAATGTCAGTATCTTATCCGAGTGTCTCGAGAAGGAAAAGTGTCGTAACAGAGACAACAACCAGGTATGTACATGATGTAAATCATTCAGTTTTCTGTTCAGCTGAACACTTTTATGCAGCCATCGACGAGCTCCAACGATGTTGCTGAATGGTCGGAAACCCACCATGGATCCGGATCGACCATGGACCCTAATATGGACATTGAGCTAGGAGTGCTTAGGTCCGAGAATGTTGATGGGACATAACCTGATGCCACGTGTGGAGTTCATATGATGGAGAACTTGTCACTTCATGTATTTTTGTGTCTTTCAGCATGTCCTATTTGCTCATGATTTAGCTATTAAATTTCTTTCTAGTAAATTCTGATTCTGTGATATTTACGAACCAGGTAAGATGGCCGGATTGGAGCATGTACCTTGGTGCCTGACCCGGCCCAATCAACCAGTAATTCGCATCAACCCCATCCGTTTTACCCTACGATCTCCAAGTACCAGTTGCTATGAACTGCATTAGGTGCAACTCGTAAAGACATCCTCTCTGCCGATCCCCTTTCAAAAGAATGGCAGACCCTTCTTTTCTGGGCGACACTCTCTGACGTAAAATCCGATTTATTTTCCGGGGCACACTCTGAGTGATCCGGAGTATTCAGAGTTCAAGGATCCGTTTTGGACATGCGGTGCTTATGCTATTGTGTGCATGGGTTTATTTACAGGTGGACACGCCGAGTACTGCGTCGCTGAATGGAAGGCGGAATGGGCCGATAAGCCTTTCTTCCTGAATATTCTACGAGTAATCGATGATGAACGAGTAGCGGACGCACCTTTTCTGCTCCCCGTTCAAGTCAAACCTGATTCTCTTCACCCTCAGGCATTCGAATGGGGAATTCCCGGCGTGTATGAAGCTTTCCGAGAGAAAGACAGCTTGCGTTATATTGCAGAGAGATGAAGCCTCCACCCAGATCTCATTGAAGGACTGCGCGGGCATATCACTGGACTCTCGAATGCTAAGGCAGGAAAGTTTCCAGATATTCAATCTGGCGAGTTTCCTGATTGGTATTATCCAAGACATGCACCAAGAAGCTGACATTCGTTGCATTTGTGCGGGCATCACCCTTAGCGGTACTCAGCCACGCCATATCTTATCCTCCTTGGCTTCACTTGATCCCAATCACTCGGACTGGGATCGAATCTTGCACACCTTATACTCACCAAATGACGAAAACTCCCATATTGAAGAGACCGTCAAGTTTTTAGATGAGTGTTTCCAGGTGGAAAGGGGCGGTAGGAATGTTATCAACCAGGTATGTAGACATACACACTTCCTTGAATCCACTACAACTGAATACTATTCTACAGCCATCGACGAGTTCCAACATTCACTGCGAGTCCCGAGAAACTCAAGATGGACACCGATGGCTGAATTTTATAAGAAAGTCACGGCACAGGAGCCCGGATGAAGAAACACCCAGGCGCAGGGGCTGTAGAACTTCAGACTAGATGATCAGATGACGTTCAAAGCGTTCATAATAGAGAACCACCCCGATTCTTGTTTCGGACAGTATAATTTCTCTCATTACTTTGTGCCTTACAGCCCTCTTGGAGAAAATGATTTGTATTATGGAATTATGCGTAGTAGCTGGTGTAATATGAAGAGTGCTCATGACCCTCGCGGAAGAATGTTCTCGAGATCGTTTTTGATGGGTCAGACCTGCTAGGTTGTCCCGGAAGAAAGTATGCGAGGGTCGCCTACCGTCAAAGCAGCAAAGAATGATGAGAGTATAGTTAGGTATAAATCACCAGAGATAGATGGTAAGAAGGTGGTGAATTGTGATAAAATCGCACCATGAATGAATGGAAGGCTGAGTGTGATAATGGTCATCTCGCTATGCGGCCGCATGAAGAGCTAATGCACAAAGAGATGAAAGTTGCCAGGCTCAATGACAGAATGACGTGTGGATAGAAGAAGAGGAGGCTCTGATATCCTTCAGCGAACTTCTCTTTCCTACGTTGTTCCTACGTGAAGATCCCGGATGGTATCCGAAAAATAGCCCCACAACATTTCAAGGCAAAGGAACACGTCTCCAAGGCGTTTCCTCTTATCAGAGTTTTTTTTACATCGTACTGTCAACCGCTGTAGTTGGACCATAACTATCACGGCATTCGGCTAAAAGACATCTATACTTTGTGTTTATGAGAGAGAACTTGAAACATCTGGGTCAAAGAGACGTACAATATTTTAAAGCGTCTTCGAACAAGCTGTAACGTGTTTCTAACCAGGACGACAAGGTGAAGCAAATAAGAACGTACGAAGGACAGAGTAACACGAACCACGCCGATCTGTATATGGACATCAGCGCATGGGAGCCAGCGAGAGAAGAAGACGTATAATTGATATGCCATCATCGTCGGTGATGATAGCAGCTTAGACACATTAATCACCAGCTGGCGTGCAGGTCGTCATAGCATCCGGTGGGAGCGTAGGCGAGAGGGCACTAAAGGATATCTAGCCCGGAGCACGTAAGAGTTTAGGGCAGGTAGTCGTAGTCGTTTCCGTTTTCCGTAGCTAAGTTTTCCCATATCGATCTATCCCATCTCGTGACGAATAGAAATGAATGTCAATCGAAGAGTCGCAGGATCGATACGACGGCAGAGAAATTTACAACAATTCCAAGTTTGAATGGTAAGAATGAAAAAAGATGTGTACCCTAGCGCTATGCCATCTTCCTAGGACTTTGAACGTCAATCTCGGTTTGTTCATGGCATGAAATTACTCTTCTTTCTCGGCCTGGGGTTGAATAACAGGGAGTCATCGTCGTTGAGGTTGAAACACTTTATGAACTGCTGTGTGAAATCTCCGGCCGGATGGGAAAAGCATACATGAACAATGACTGCTGCGCTGATCTGGGCGAAAAGATTTTTTCACACGTGAAAGCAAAGGTCCCCTGACGGATGTTGATTTTTATACTTGTGTGGCTTTTGGCTTGAGTAAGGCGACTTTAGTTGGGGGGTTGAGGATATACAATCTGTAAGTGTACACCGTGATCGAAAAGGCCGATAGTACAGACATAGCAGCGCTACGTCTGAGGTCCTGATTCTTGAGAGTATGTGGCTTTCGACTAGAGTAAGGAGACTTGGCTCGCTGGGGATCAGGACGAACGATACTTATCCACGAAGACTTGAAATTGGGTATAATCCAGGAGCGAGAGAATGAAGGTAGATATAGATACAGATAAGGATATATACAATAATCGGGATCCAAACGATGACGACGGCATCTACAAGTTAAAATGAGGACCTTCAATAGTAAGAACGGCAGATAAGACACGTACCTATGCTTAGACTAACGCCATCACCACCTTCCCAGCTCCCCGAACGTCCACCTCTACCTGTTCGTGGTAAGCCTGTATCGAACTACTCTCCTTGCGCAGAGTCGGTTTATAAAACAGGGAATCGTCATCATCGCTATCATTCAAATCGAAGCACTCTTCCCTCTTCATGAATCGCTGCTCCGTCAAAGGAACGACTTTCGGAGGAAGCGGAGGAGGGACATCGCGATTGATCTTCTTGACGAAGAGGTCCTCGAAAGGGAGGGGGAGAGATGGCGAGGACCGGGAGCGGGGGAGAGGCGGTAGCGAAGGAGAGGGACGGCGCCACTGGACTCCGTTCGGGAAGACGACATGTTGGAGGGCGGGGCACGCGTCGGCGAGACGAGCTGCGCGGGCTCTCTCGCTGACGACCATGGAGTGGCCGGAGTGGCTGATGGTAGACGATGTTGAGCGTGTGCGGGTACGTTTCGGGAGAGGGAACCTCTCATCGAGTGCTTCTTTCGATGTTGGAACCTGCGCTATGCCTGGTTTGCGCATGATCAGGACACGGAGTGACTTGAAGTGAGGCACGATGGAGCACCAGCACGCCTCGCCGGCTTCGCCCTCTATTTCGAGCTCTTCGATGGCGGGGCATACGACGACGGCACTGCGGAGTGTCTTTTCCTCTGTGCGCTTGCCGACAGACTTGAATGAGAAGCGGAAGTGGCGAAGAGAGGGAGGGAGGGACTCGAGGGTGGTTGTAGGACGAAATCCATCATAGATTGGCGTAGCAATGGTGATAGACGCGTCGATTAGTGGTCGAGACGGGGCGAGGAGGATGATAAGACGTGGCGGGCCTTGGAGGGTCGTAAGATTAGGAAGCAGAGTCTCGGCGACATGCGTGAACGTGTCTTGCGTCGGCGTTGGTGTAGGCGGGAGCGGCGATAGTGGAGGCATCGGGAACAGAAATGGCTGGCTCGGTGTCGTCGGCGCGGAGAGAAGGCGGATACGCGTAGGAGTGTTGGGAAGTGGCGTAGGCAGTAACACGTCGTCGTCGTCACCATCGACCAGGAACGGGAATCGCAGAGAGACGACGTTGGTCTGGCCATCCAGCCACGTGAGGAGCTCAGCCTCGGCCTGCTCCGCAAGGCGCGTGTTCCCAAACTCGATATGGCGGAGCCCAAACGCAGAGTGGTGCCGCAGGATGTGCAGATCGAAGGAGGGGAGCGATAAGGAGCGGAGGTTGTCCATGCGGGCGAGCACGCGGGGGATGAGATACGCGCGGGTCTGGGCGGAGGGCCATGCAGGGACGCGCAGGGTGTGCGTGAGAGACGTGAGATCTCGTCGTGTGACTAGGAATATCCACAGTATGTCGGGGTTTCGGATGTCCCGCATGTCGAGGTCGCCGTATAGCACCGCCTGTGCTGCACAGAGGAAGGCGCGGGAGAGCAGTGCGAGTGCGGGGACGGACGGACGCGGGATGGAGGAGAGGATCGCGGTGAGGATCTCTACTGGCAAAGGCGGGATTGTATGGAGTGGCTTGGGCGGGCGGTAGGGAGGGAGAGGCGGGACTTGGACGCGGTATGCACGCATGACGCTCGCGTGCTCCTCGAGCGTCGGCCCGAGTCCGGACGGCCTGCGAATATCATCCATCGACGACTGACTCGACGACACCGACACCTTCATCTTCTCCTCACCCTCCTCTTCCACGATCTCCGCGACCCTCTCCACGACCCGTTGCGACGCTGGCTTGAACATCGTCGACATCCTCTTCATCAGCTTGCCTCCCGATTTCACTGGCGACGCCGAGGCTGTATGCCGCCGCTGGAGGAACATCGTCGTCGTCGTCGTCTCCAAGGCCCTGCATGGAAAAATTTGGAGTGAGAAATAGAAATCTAGAGTTTTTTTTTCTGGCCCTTGACGACAATTGATGCCGTTGATGGAGATCGCGTGTGTGGTGACGTCAATTTCATTTAGGATACGGGCGCTTCCGAACTTTAATTTCCACGGACCCCGATGGCCTCCTACCCTCGTCGTCTCTGCGTCTCTCCCTACACTCTCCTCATCGGTCGTTGCATTCTTCCGACTGTCGAAGTGCAGGTTTTTACTGTCTCTACACGCAGTAACATATCTCGATTTCGCGTCTTCAACACGGTCTGACAGCAATGACAAGCATCATTCTGAACGTTCGGTCGCAGATCTAAGTCTCTCATTTTTGTCTTAATCTGAGCACCAAATTCCTCAAGCCGTTGTCGGTCGATGACTCGGCATGACTTCCCCCCACTCTCCAACAATTGCTCACAGAATTCCTTCACAAACCAGCACTCATTCTCACGGACTAAGAGTTCATTTCACAGCTCTAGCTCAGAATGTACGCTAGAGTCCTGACAGAACCATCAGATTAACCGGATTTCATACCCCCAGCATTCCCTCTCCCACCTATCTCCCACTTAAATATACCCCATCAATGAATGCCATCATCTTATTTTCAGGGTTTATGAGGTTACGATGACATGTGAGTACGCGTGTGTATTAATAGCTCGGATCGGGCTTTGAACCCGAGTGTTACCCCGATAATCGTGTACAATTCACATGTTCCCCGCTGAACTGTGTATGTTAACCTTGCGAACATTGTCGAGATTAACGAGGAGCAAATTCCAGTGTGTGGGTAATGATTGTGAGATGCGTGACAAACGCTGATAGGCCCACTCAAGCGCGGGTAGATAACGAGCATATCTAAACGTATTCTTCTCGAATTAGTCTTTTTCTTCTCCTCTCAGGCATCGTAGCTGCCCAGATAACTAGCTCCCAATGGAGGACCTTTTGCGTGTACCTCGCTTGAGGACTCTTGGAAGACGTACGTACTCTTCCTAAATATAGAACGAATACAGCCATCTCACATCTAATTGACCGCAACTCTCATCAAATCCTTCCGCTGTTGTTAGCGCCCTTCCCTTCATTGAGTGGTCCGTCAGGTCTACAATGTCTCGACTGTCGCCATCTCTTCAGTTCAACCTGGTGCGTCATTGCACTTCGTGGCTTACCATGTTCTGTCTGACATGCACAGGGAACGACCAAGCTGGCATTAGAAACTCCCCACACCTCACGAAGCGCCCGATATCAACACCCAACTTCTTATCCATACACAGCATCAAGGGGCGATATCAGCTTCTCGAAGAAAGGTCCAGCTAACACGTATCCACGGTTCCTAATCCAAAAACGGGTGAGGATGACGACACGCGCGCGCCTTTCATCTTCTGATATCGGTTCACTCCACGGATCCAACTTGGTGTACTCCTGGTTCCAAAGGCTCGACAATCGTCGACATGCTTTTTGACATCTGGTCTGGCCTTCTGCTGCTACTGTACTGTTCAAGGCATGTGGTCCCCTTCATCAGGTTGCACCCACTAGCAGATACGAGGCATTTCCTTAGGCTCTGAGCATTAAGTACTAAGAACCGAAGAAAAGAAGTGTACCATACCTGAATTTTAAGACGAGCCCGAACCAAGTGTACATATTCACCTCAAAGGGACCCGACACGTATGAAGAAATAATGCGTGAATAGCAACTCGGAAATTCCGAGAGGTTGGAGATGGGATGAGCGGTGTCATGGATATCGGGTCTTTTCCCACTTCAGTATTCGTCAACGCATGCTTACTCTCGGGCTTCTCAGTATTTTCTCTTGTCTTCCTTATTCTTCTTGTAGATACCAGGATATAGCAGGACATTGTAGAATATTAATCATCCGTATCTGTACAACTAAGAAAAAAAAGACAATTTCATTACCCTTCAATGTCCACTGAATTGTGTGATTCAAGCATCTTTGATTGATTACGCCCAGCATTTGCCTAATCAATTGCTTCCTGACTACGCCTAGCGCTCGTCAGAAACCTGTTAGTTACGGCTAGCACTTGCTGACGCCCCGTTAACTACGCCTAGCGCTTCTTATGGATCCCTCTTGGTGGTTAGAACTCGCCTTACGGGCATCCTCACCCACAACTGGGGTTTCACTCGCGTATCTATCACTTTGTGTATTACTCAAAATGACCCTGATTCTTAACAAGAGGGATCGTGGGGTGATAGCCGCCGGACCTATTGGTAAAGTTATGGTTGGCTGGGTGTGTTCAGCTGTTACTAATTCCGCACCTTATGATTTCTCTTCTGACTTAGTACTTGTCCGGAACGCGACTATGAGGGCGAGCACTCACTATACCACGGCTGACCGGCTAGTGTGTACATTCTGTCGCCACTGCAATGTTTTCCGCACAAGGAGCCAAGGCAAAATCCTGATTGTCTACTTTCTTCGCTCTCTCTGATATCGCAGCTCTAGGGCGCCCCAAATTCCCCCAGCACGTCAATAACCTGTATCCCCAAACATGAACTTACTCACGAAGTAGTGCTCATTCCCACGGACTACTAGAGTTAATTTCCCGGGCTTAGCTCAGAATGTACGCTAGAGTCCTGACAGTTGCGATTTGATCAACCGGATTTCATACCTCCAGTGTTTCCCTCGCCCACATATCTTACAATTAAATACAGGACACCCATAAATGAGGTTACGATCAAATGTGAGTACATACGTGTGCCTAAAGGGCTCGAATCCCGAGCCTCATACCCTGATAATCGTGCAGAGTTCATATGTTCCCCGCCGAAACCTGTTAATTCCGCCTTGCGAACATCAAATTCAGACGTCGAGATTAACGAGGAGCAGGTTCCAGTTTGTGGGTAATGATTGAGAGCCTTAACAAACCCTGATGTGCTCACCCAAGCGTGGGCAGATAACGAGCATATCTACACGTATTCTTCTCGAAGTATTCTTTCCCTTCCCCTATCAGGCATCATAGCTCCCCAGATAACCAGCCATAACCCAGGATCTTGCGTCTACCCCGCTCGAGGACTCTTTGAAAACTCCCGTACTCTTGGGTCCCAATACAGAACTAAGACAGCCATCCCGCATCAATTCACCGCAACTCTCATCAAGTCCTGCCGCGGTTTTTAGCGCCTTTGCCATTATTAGGCAGCCTATCAGCTCAGTCACCATCTCTTCAGTTCAGCCTGGTGCGTCATTGCACTCCGTCACACATCATGTTCTGTCTGACATGCACAGGGAACGACCAAGCTTGCAAAGCCCTGCACCTCACGACCAGCACGAAGCGCCCGATATCAACACCGGTTACGATCAAATGTGAGTACATGTGTGTAATAGCTCGGATCGCTCTTCGAACCCGAGGCGTACCCTAATAATCATACAGAGCTCACATGCTCTCCGCTGAACCCTGTTTATTCCGCCTTCTGAACATTACATCTAGATGTCGAGATTAATGAGGAGCAAATTTCAGTTTGCGGTAATGATTGAAGTCCGTGACAAACCCTGATAGGCCCACTCAAGCGCGAGTAAATAACGAGCATATCTAATGTTTTCTTCTCAAAGTACTCTTTTCCTTCACCTCTCAGGCATCATAGCTGCCCAGATAACCAGCCGTAATCCGGGATCTTGCGCGCTCCTCGAGGATTCTTCTTTCGCTTCCTGAATATAGGAACTTCAAACAAGACGACCATCCCACTTCCAATTGACCCGCAATTCTCATAAAATCCTTCCGCGTGTTTTGGAGCCCTTCCCATTATTCGGCAGCCTATCAGCCCACAGATCCCAATGTCACTACTTCTTCAGTTCAGTCCATGTTTCCCATTGCACTCCGTCACTCATCATGCTTCCCCCTCCCCCCCCGTTATGTCAGATACGCGTAGGCAGCGAACGAGCCAGATCCTCGCACCTCACGCTTAGACCACCCACCCAATATTAACACCCAGCTTCTTATCCACACACAGCGCATCAAGGGGTGATCTCATCTTCTCGAAGAAAGGTCACCCTGTCGGTTCCTACTCCAAAAACGGGTGGTAAATGCAGTATTTGTGATGATGTGGATTGATCAAGAGTTGGATGTTATCTATCAATGACGTACGCGAGGACGACGACACATGCGCGCCGTTCATCTTCTGATGTCGGTTCTCCCCACAACAAGGCGCGAAAATCGTCAGAACCCGGTTTTCTGCTGCCACTGAGGCATATGGTCCCCTTCATCGCGCTGCTTCCACCAGAAAATACGAGGCTCTGAGCAGCGAGAACTGAAGAAAGGAGCTGCTCCTTATCTGACTTTTCGGAAGAGCCCCCAACGAGGTGTACATGTACACCCCAAAGGGATCAGACGCGTATAAAGAATCAATCCAAGCCGAATGCAGGCCGCGAAGCCCAAGAGATCTGAGATGGGGATGGCGGGATGAGAAGGATCTTGGAACGAGTTTTGACAGTCGTCTGCGGGAACGTTGGACAGTGGCATGGTCGGCTAGGCGTTGTCAGGTAGTACTGATCCCAGATTTGATTTCTCTTCATACTTAGTACTTGTCCGGAGCGCTATTATGAGGGCGAGCACCCAGTATGTCACGGCTGACCGGCCAGTTTGTACATTCTGTGACAGGAAATCACTCGACTCGTGAGACTTTTCTTCAGAGTGAAGATCCATCTGGCAATGGACGGGTCTTGCATTTCAGTTAGCGCTTTTGCAGTTTACAAGCCAACAATACTTGGGATCTAACTCTCTAGCCCTCCAGATAATCACAAAGCGGTACAGCCTCGAACTCTTCTGGACCCTCAACAAAGTGTATCCTACGAGATATATCAACCAAAAAGGAACACAATGCAAGTTATCACTGAATACTCTAGGCAGGACTCGCTGAGAACTCGCCTACCAGGTACATTGATTCTTCGAAGTATCATACTCAGACTTCAGTACGTCATCTCGCACATCTGCCAAGAGCACTACGAAAGTCTCATCGGAGATCAGATAACATGACAACGAAACGTTGCCTGTATATTTCGGCCTCTATGGTACTGCTATTGACTTGATATCAAACGCCGCATTCCTGATCTTCTCCCGGTTTCTAACCCCCTGCTTTCATTGCACAGTTCCATATTCAATCCAAACTCTGTCTTCCCCCCCATCAAAAATATTTTGAGACCTTCTTTGTGGTCTTTACTTATGAAGATGTTTACGAATGGAACTAACTGCACGATTCTCAGCCTTTCTACCCAAAGCGCCCAGCCTTTCTGACAGCTCTGAAGCTGAAAGTCCTCCTGTTTGATGTATCTAGCCCCACAATCGTCTAACTATTCAGCGCTTAGTTGCAAAGTTTGTATCTCAGAACATCATCTTACCACATGCCGCTCGAGCGGATGATATTGTAAGAGGATCTCTACAAGGCGTCCTAACCCAACAGACATGTTTATATAAAGCGATCCATCAAGCTGATGTTCTATTTGACTTTGCTGAGTGTCTTGAACTGTACCAGCGTTGATGAACCAGTGCTCGGTGTGCGCTAAAATACCCTCAGCGCTCTCTCAAAACCCCGAGGCTGTGCATCTGCTCCAAACAAACATCATTGATGAATGGACAAATGTACACGCACTTTACTCCAACGCGTGCCATCAAGGCTTCTTTCAATTGGAGCGGCACTTCAAGTTGCTTATTTGAACCCGGCCTATTTGCACCGAAATGTTCGCAATTGATAATTCGCATCTTTGCTCGGATGATGTCCTCACTATGAGACCCACCTGTGACCTCCGCGCCTTCGTTGGCTGATATAACTCGAGAAACAGGCGTCCATCAGCTCAAAATGTTGGTATCCCATAAACAATGCATGTCCCCGTCACTCTTCGATCTAAACACACGACACCCGCTTTGTGGCTTATAAGTACCAACGGCTTCTCATCAGTGTGAAGATCTGTTTCACCTGGTTGAGAGACCACTATAGATTAGATACTGGTACCGGAGCCTCGGACTTCATTCCAATCGCCTCTTTCATCACAAACCAGGGGGCCAGCCTTTCTGGACGTGATGATTTGATATGTTTCATCGATCTTTATAAGTTGTACGACTGATCGTGCGAAGAATTGCAAGTCTTCCCTTTCTTCGCACTAGCCCTAATGTCCATTGGCCCTATTGGTAAAATATTATTCTCAAAGTATATGCCGCGTATGCCAACAAAGTTTGCTATGTCCACGTATGGGGGATCTAACAACGATACAGCTGCAGGGATTACTCTCGTCTTATGGGATCATTGTCTGACGTTCGATGAAGAAGTGACAACGATGTGGTCGTCTTTCAAAGGACCGATCCTCCCCAAAGCCATCTATGCAATGAACCGCTACTTCACGGAGGCTGTGTTACTGTATACGGTCTACGGTTCGTCACTGGTTCCTTGTACACCCACTCTTCCCTAATTTATTTCAAATTTAGTCTTTGCTAGATTGAGACAACCCACAGCTAACAAGGTCAGCCCTTGGCGTTTCTTCCAAATAATCTGACATTAATATCACAACTAGGCGTCTGAGTAAGCCTTATGCACATAGTCTTGAAAAGACTCCCGAGTAACACGATTGCAGGTGTGCATCCTTTTTCTGGTTATTTTCTATGTCTACGACGTTGTTTGCTGGCATATTACAATGTTGGTTGTTCGTTTCCATCACATGAATATTTATGGGCTGACATTAAATGCAGTCTTGGTCACGTTGCGCGCCTATCGGTTGTGGGACTACAAGCAAACTATGCGCAGACTGTTGCTCGCTGTATTTGCTGCATGTATGGCAGGCTCACTGGTCCTTTCTGTAAGGATGGTTGTGGCCCTTACGAAGGAATCAGGTATTTGTAGTTTGTTTCCCGATGACAGAAGCTAACACCTTCACCATAGTGCTGCTAAGCCCTGAAGTGATACTGTGCGCAGTTCCTTATGTTCCGAAGGAAACACCTTTCCTGATGGGTTTATTGGTGAGCCCTCAATCCCCGAGAAAGAGGATGTAGTCTGATTGAATATAGCTATTATTCAATATCTTTGTTATATCGGTCTCCTTCTATAATGCTCTTGAAGAACCACGCCGACGTGAAAGGGAAGTTCTTATTTCGCTGCGGCGCCATAGCGCAAAGGTGTACTTTGTAAGCTTGCTACCATTTCCCTCCAATGGTAGTACCTCTGTTAAACACCGTCCTAGATTGTTTCCTGTAGGTTATAACAATTTTGCCTGTGACACCGTTTTCAAACCTCATCTTTAGTTCTATGGGTTGTGCTTCTAATTAGCTCTATTTATGGGGAGGTAAATGTTACTTGAGACATCGCGTCGCCATCTACTGACTTTCTCTTAGATGTTAGTGCACTTCCCAGTTTTGATGTATGTGCTACCATCTTCCCATGAGAGTAAGATACTGACGCTTCGCTCAGTCTCGTATGGTCTGTGGGGGCTAATCTTACCTCTCGGATGCACCTTCGTATCGAAAGCTTGGAACTATCCAATGTTCCCCACCCTACCATGATATATTCGACACCTCCAAGCCGAATACATGAATAGTAGGCCAGGAATTCTGAGAGATCGGAGGGGAATGACGGGATGAGAAGGATCGTGGAACGAGTACACCACAGCCGTCTGCGAGAAAGTTGAAAAGTGACAGGATCGGCTAGGCGTTTTCAGCTAGTACTGATTCCGGATTTGATTTCTCTTCCTACTTAGTGCTTGTCCGGAGCACTATTATGAGGGCGAGCACCCAGTATGTCACGGATGACCGGCCAGTTTGTACATTATGTCGTCTTTGCAATGTTTTCCGCACAAGGAGCCAGTGCTAAGTCGTGATTCTCTACAAAGTCTACTTTCTTCTTTGTGATATCGCAGCTGTAGGGCGCCCCAAATTCGCGAAGCTTCGCAATAACCTGTATCTCCAAACAAGAACTTGCCCACAAGGTAGCGCTCATTTACACGGACTAAGAGAGTTAATATCCCGGCTCCAGCTCAGAATGTACGCTAGAGAGTGTCCTGACAGAACCATCATCCTTGCGATTTGATCAACCGGATTTCATACCTCCGATGTTTCCCTCGCCCACATATCTTCCAATTAAATACAGGGCACCCATAAATGAGGTTACGATCAAATGTGAGTACGTGTGCGTAATGGGCTCGAATCCCGAGCTTCATACCCTGATAATCGTGCAGAGTTCATCCCCGCTGAACCCTGTTTATTCCGCCTTCTGAACATAAAATTTAGATGTCGAGATTAATGAGGAGGAAATTCCAGTTCGTGGTAATGATTGAGATCCATGACAAACCCCGATAGGCTCGCCCAAGTGTGGGCAGATAACAAGCATATCTACCCCTATTCTTCTCGAAGTATTCGTTTCCTTCGCCTCTTAGGCATCATAGCTCCACAGATAACTAGCCGTAATCCAGGATGTTGCGCGTTCGTCGCTCGAGGATTCTTCTTTCGCTTCCTGAATATAGAAACAATACGGCCATCCCACTTCCAATTGACCTGCAACTCTCATCAAACCCTTCGGTAGTCTTTGGCGCCCTTCCCTTTATTGAGTGGTCCGTCAGGTCCACAATGTCCTGAGTGTCGGCGTCTCTTCAGTTCAGGTGTCTCATTACACCCCGTCGCACATCATGTTCTATCTGAGAGGCATGGGCAACGACCAAGCTGGCATTGGAAAACCCCCGCACCTCACGACCAGCACGAAGCGCCCGATATTGATACCCAACTCGTTATCCACACACAGAGCATCAAGGGGCGATATCAGCTACTCAAAGAAGGTCTAGCTGACACGCATCTTGGTATTTCGACATCTGTCGGTTCCTAGAATGGGTGTCTAAATGCTCAGTCCTGCGACGTCTTCGGCGTTTGTTGCGATGATCTGGATTGATCAACAGTTGGATGATATTTATCAACGGCATATACGTGAAGACGAGAGATACACCTTTCTTATCTCACGATCTTCTGATATCGATTCTCCCCATGGCTCCAACAGGCATATAGTGCCCTTCGTCACGCTACATCCACTAGCAAATAGCCTCCGGAGGCTCTGAGCAGTGAGAACTAAAGGAAAGAACTGTACCCTACCTAACTTCTACGAAGAGCCCACACGTCAAAGGGATCAGACCTGTATCAAGAAGTGATCCAAGTTACATCCTTAGGTAGTAGCTCGGAACAGCCCGAGATATGTGAGATGGAGATGGCGGGATGAGAGGGGTCGTGGAAGGATAGCCGCCTGTCCTACTGGTCAAAAGTTACGGCTGGCTCGGTGTTTTCAGCTGTTACTGATTCCGCGCTTCGTTAGTTTCTTTCTCTTAATACCTACTAGTCGCCGGAGCACTCCTGTGAAGAAACAGCACTCACTGTGTCTCTCCTGGCCAATTTGTACACTCTGTCAAGGTTGCGATGTTTTCCAGATGGCGCTATGGCCCGAGACCGCAGGGGCCATTGTTAACTCGTCGATAACCGCATTGATGATGCTTATCTCGTGTATATGCGACTTTGAGAATAGTGTAGAAGGGAGACGGCAACAGACTAAGATGAGAGCTACAAATTATGTTCAATTCTCAATTTGTTATGGGATGGTCCTTGATACGTGTCGTCAACCCAGTTTGGTGGTGTTGAGTCTTACTTATTTCGTGATCTTTTGAAGTTTACCGTGTTTTTCGTGTGAGCATGTCTGACTTGAACTTTTTCTCAATTATGATATCATCATTTCTTGAGAGCTTTGAGCGACAGATAAGCAGAATAAATTTCTTCCGTTGGTTTACAAAGTCAAATAATCGCCTTAACGTCGTCTAAACTTCACAGTCGCGACTATCTTTGACGTGATCAGACGTTTGAGTCTCTGTGAGAAGAATGTTGACACCCTGTATCGAAGATTTGAGGGCGCACTAAAATTCGGCCGTACGGAACACACACCTGCTCTCTAGTGTCTCTCGAACAGACTTTAGGTGCAACCCTGAGGAGATGAGATTCAACATGTTCAGCTTTGTGGCCCTTCCGTGAATTCAACCTAGCCAATGATCCATATCAGTTTGGACTACGGTTACCAACACAGAGCACATATTCACAAGGCAAGCAATGAATTGACATAGACTGATTAACTATTGTCAGTGATGGACTCAAAGCCACATTGAAGGAGGTTCTCACGCTTCGGGAGAATGAAGTCGATGCCAATGAATATAAAAGAATTCGGCCAGACGATGAACTAGGGAAGGATGTTGGTATCTGGAACGACGGAAAAAAATACCATACCGTGATAACGCATAGCAACGAGCATACGCTGTTCTGATTTAGCTGCCATTTGAACATATGAATATTGGCTGCCTTACCTTGTAGCTAAACCGGAGATTACAACGAGGCGCATGAGATTCAGAAGTTTCTTTGAGGTGCTGATAAAGAATCAAGTAAGTACCCAGTGCCATACGAGTTCAAGCTTAAAGAGACTGAAGGTACCCGGCGAAACTTGCGACTGATTTGCTCTTGTGCAAGTAATAGCACATTGAGAAAGCGATAGCAAAGTCGGACACCACTGCAACAGCAAAGAAAGTCAAAATCGACGTCTGATTTGATGTTCAGGATAAGTCACCATGTGGAACATGTGCGTTTCACGTACCCTTATTTGTTCTATCGACAGAAAAGTTGAGATAGAATATCTACGACGCGATTGAGTTTTAATTCAATCCCGATAGTGGGCTTACACATCGATGACGACATCTAATTTTCGAAAGATGTCAACACAGATAAAACAAGAATATAACAAGGAAAACTTGCATATTC
This sequence comes from Armillaria novae-zelandiae, assembly GCA_030435655.1. Taxonomy (NCBI): domain Eukaryota; kingdom Fungi; phylum Basidiomycota; class Agaricomycetes; order Agaricales; family Physalacriaceae; genus Armillaria; species Armillaria novae-zelandiae. Next base: position 65,164 of record JAUEPR010000079.1, on the reverse strand, counting down.
CGGAACCTGTTTCGGGGGAATAACATTATTGAGTACACCATTATTATTAAGTGAATCCCTCACCGAAATCAGCTATCACGGCCAAAATCTATGCATTCTTCATTAACCAAGGAAAGCTAAGAAATGATGATGCTTACCATGAAACACAGAACAACTTTGTAAAAGTTGTGGCCGACTATTGGCCAGTATGTGTTATTTCTTCAGGACCAACCGAATAGAAGGAATGCGAACGTTTCCATAAACGGAAGGTATAAACACTATATAGTACATGTCAATAGATGAAGATTCCGAATGGAAGGAAGGAATGTACGCTTGGAATACCAGGATTATCAGAACCTGAGCAGGTACCAATTTTAGAGACGTGGACTGTGTAAGGAATGTAAATAATTATTAATATACGCACTTTGAATAGGATTTGAAGCTGTTGAATTGTGGTATTCTAAGTCCTTGGTAAAAATATACAGTAGAACAAAATACCTTGAAGCTCCTGGACCAGAGAATCAGCAGGACAACAAATGTGCTAGTTCCAGTTTCGCTTACCACACAATATTATAAATGGCCGCAAAGTTCCCAAAGAGATTAATAAAGTAGTAATACAAAGCATGCGTGCTCAGAGCAACGTGAAGGGCATCGAGTATCCTGGATAGATGTCTCGCCATATGAAAACATCGACGCAAACAGAAGTGACCTACCAAAGCAACGCAACCTATCAAATGAAAATCAGTATGCTGACATACATCTATCTATAGACGAGTATTTACATACCGAGTATCTGTATACCCACCAGTCGTCTGGGTAATTCTTGTAGTAAATGACTGCTTGCAAGTTCGATATTCCAAAGAGGCTATTGAGTTGTGAGTAAGGGAGAGGAAAGTTGCCATAGCAGTATATGTATCTTACATTGCGGCCACTGTAGCCCCTATGTAAACTGCACCGAGGGTCATGCCTAGTGACGGAATATCAGGTGAATTCATTATAGAGGTTTTCGAAAGTGGGGAAGAAGGAGGAAAATCTGAATTCGTAAGGCTGGCCATTATATGGTATTCAATCAGAAGTGGATAAATTTGACAGGGATAATCGCTGTCAACAAGTGATTTGATGTCGGGGACTGGTTTTTGCGTTTGAAACAGATGTATTTGTGTCTCCTGGAGTAATTCTGGAAGCTCGGGGAGACGAAAACCGAAATCTGATGTAAACAGAGCAAACGCCCATGTTACTTCCCTCTCACGAGATCTTATATGGGGAAATTATTCCGTCATCCGACAGATCGATAATCATGTACATATTCATTCACGGGTAGCGATCAGTGGTGTTTGTTGGTTAATGAAGATTCTGATGTGGGATCAGAAGGTCAATGCCTTCACTTGTGATGCATGATGTATATCCCGGGATAGGCCCAGGAGTAAAGAGTCGCAGGTGTTCCACTGTTGCCCAATATACATCAGTGGTAATTGTCCGCCGTAAAGGCCTGTTATTCAAATCAATCAAAGGGGGAGAAAATATTGCTTTACCCATGAAAAGAGCCGGCGACACGTATCAATGGTAAAGTTGCGGTGTTAGTTTGGTTCCTTCCCGATGCTCACGTTCAGTCCTGTACAAACTTTGCGCTTCACTCGTACTCTGTCAGTGTATATGAGCATGACGTGATCTGTATTGTGTACAAAACTTTGGTGTAGATATGTAAGTCTGAACTGCGATCGATATTAAAGACCCGTACTCATTACGACCATAAATACTAATTAACTGCATGGTCCGTAGCTTCTGTGTTTGAGTTTGCCTATTTTTTGACCAAACACTCCGTCTAACGAATTGGAAGTTATTCGTCATGATTTGTGATTTCTGCTCCCTATGGCAAGGCGCGGTCACCACAAACCACAGACAGATTTGATGAAAATAGTGGCCAATTAGAGGTGGCTCAGACATAGTCAAGAGGATTCTTCTTTGATGAAGGATTCGGAGAAGGCGCTGGGCTGTGTCGCGGTGTCAACTTCAAGATGCGAATTTTCACAGCCCCGCCTAATTAGGCTTTGTAAACGTTTCATTTCGATCAAAGGATCATTGATTTTTGATCGGCGATCACTCACTCGCATTGAACAGGAGGAATGTATGGTTACCACCTTCAAATCATTCTCCTCATTTGACCTCTGATGATGTTAGTGAGAAATATTTCTCTGTACTGAACTTTAGATGATAGGAAGAACTACAAGAAGACTACAACATCTGCTATTTTTCACCTCTGGGCCTATCCCGGGCTATACATTATGCACCACGAGTGAAGGTAGTGACGTTGTAATCTCACAACAAAGTCCTCATTATACAACAAGCATCGCTAACTGCTATTCTTGAGTGAATGTGTTGACACACCCACTAGGCGTTTACGTGTGTAATTTCGCGTTTTATAACATTATACACAAGTTGAGAAGTCCCGCAACTGAAATAAGAGAGATTAGAGAAGAGCACAATGAAATAAGCATAATACCATGAATATTTGAAGTGACTATTGGTAGAGTGCATGCTCTAGCTTAGGGAGATACAAGATATGGTCATCCTAAGTATGAGAGCCCAGTGTTCGATACTAGCTGCACTGAAATGAAGTGGCGTGCATACTCTAAAAAGATAATTGAATACATGTGCAATGTAAATGAACTACGAGAGACATTGATCTATGACACACAAGGCATGGATCCACTGGCAACTCGTGCGCATCATGTAATGAAAGCCCAAGTCCAGATAAAACTGAGATACTACACTTCGGCCAAAGCACGTGAGGTCTAGACACCAAGCAAGTCACCTTGCCAACTGGAATACAATAGGGGAATATGAACAGAGTGAATCCTGATAGGTGGGAGCTCCAAGGAGATAACATGTGGTGGGTTATGTGCTGTGTGCACTGCTAACCAATGTCGCAACCATGCACGCGATATGAGTCTGGGTCTTAATTGACCTTCTGACCAATGTGCTACGAGATGGCATGCTCAGGTGGAACACACAGGATGCAGACGATTGAGCTCTGAGCAGGAAATAGTACTAAAACTGGTTGTATTAATCTGTAGAGCACATAATGTATAAATACAGTAGTATAGAAGTAGTGTACAAGTTTTGGACCCCCCATGGAATGGTGCAAAGCAGACCAGCTACGTGCTTGAGCACTTGGAGCAGTTTGTCACTTCTAGAGAGAGAATACAACCCATATCAGATACATATTGTGTGAATTAAGTTGTGCACTTGGATAAGACAGTGGCGCAGCACTTTGTGCAGTAGTTTTGGTTTTGGTTTGACTTGCACTCTGTGAGAGAACAAGAGTACAGTGTCTTGAAGGTCACCCTTTTGAGTTCTTGAGGGCATTCATGTGACACAAGGCATTGCAGGCGGCAGAGGTTCAAACCCTTTGGTCTGATTAGTGTTCGCTCTTCTGTGTTATTTCCACAGGTTGGCAAAGGTTCAAACCCTTTGGCTTGTCAGATGGGGTTTCTCTGGAGCACATAGGTTCAAACCCTGTGGCTCTTGTGGAAGTTTTGGGAGTTTTGTGTCAGTGTAGATGCTTCTCCACTTGTTTGTGAAGGTTACAGTTTAGTGGGCAAAGTTTTAAAGTGTTGTGTTGAGGTTTAGTGGTTTTGTTTGGTGACTATTTTGAGTTGCACACAATTACTAGAGAGTTGTGGTTATTTCTATCAGCATTTAGAGTGTTTGGAAAGCCCTTTGCATTGAGGCCAAGTGACAAACGTCACACCTCTTGTTTAGAGATAACCTTGGGACTTAGTAAAAGTCTAGATACAAGACAAGTGCTGTCGCTTTATGTGTATCTTAGAGATATTGAGAATATAGTTGTCTTAGTTTGCTACTTTCATCGCATTGGAATCCCCTCACAAACTAAAGAGTGTGTTTGTGTGTGTAGTGTTAGGTGTGGGTGTGATCAGTGTCTTCAACGCTGTTGTATTTCTATCTTTGTGAATGCAGATGACTCTTCAGCATACATGATCATGAATCTGCAAGACAACAGTAGAATTTCCACATATAAGATCTCATGTGATGGATGTGACATCATTTGCTCTATCTGTATCATAGCTCTCCATGGAGTCAACAAGAGTCCATTCTATATCGGTGTTTATATCCCAAAGCTTCCAAATTACTCCAAGAGACCCAAATGTATCAGTTTCAAATGGAGGAATCAGTCCCCATCATGAGATCACTCTTTTGACAGTGTCGTTTCTAAATTTATGATCCTTTTCAAAGTTATTCACCTCTGGATGAACACCATCTAATGGCCAGGCTTATGAGGTCAGGTAGGCATCTCCTTCCAAACATTTGAACCCTGGACTCCACAATGAATTCACCCAATATTCCATTGCTAAGAACAACCTTTGGAGCATGTTACATAGAGGCTACGATGGTTGCAATGTCACAACTCTAGTCTTTATTTGTTGCTGTTTCAACTATACACTATCATCTAAGTGTCAAAAATTCATGAGATATCACTGGAGCTGTAGTCACCAATTCAGGACTGCCCGTTGACACGCTCGCAACGTGTCTACGCATGTAATTTTGCGAAATGTATCAATACATGCATTGCATAATGGCTGGGTACTGAGATAACGAAAGATACAGATAGAGCGCAGTGCTACATGCATAGAGCGCAGTGTCAAACACACAGAGTGCAGTAATATATGTATGGAGCACGATACCGAGTCGCGCGCAGTACGGCCTTGGGTGACAATTGGTAGAGTGCATGCTCTCACTTAGAATGATGCTAGTCGAGGTCACACTAGGTATGAGAGCTCAGCACTTGATACTGAAGGCACTAAGATGAAGATGAGCCATGCGCTCTAAGGAATTGATGAGAGACAGGCATGATACAAGGAGAACTACATTGATCTATGACGCGCACCGCGCGCGTATAGAAACATAGAAGTAGAGTGCATGAAGAGACGTGCGCCGCACGCGTAGATGGAAATAGACATGGAGCGCAGTGTCAAACCAATAGAGTGCAGTGAACAAACCAAGATAGCGCGCAGTGTAACAACGCGCGCGTGCAAGTCTTCAGTGATGATTGGTAGAGTGCATGCTCTAACTTAGAATGATACTGGTTGAGGTCACACTAAGTATGAGAGCTCAGCACTTGATATTGAATACACTAGAGGCAGATCAGATACGCGCTCCAATGAATTGATAAGAGACAGACATGATATGAGAAGGATTGATCTGCCACACGCGCTGCGCGCGTGTATGAAAGTAGACATAGAGCGCAGTGATATCAACACCGCGCGCGGTATAACAACGCGTGCATGCGTGCGCAAGTCTGAAGTGACTATTGGTAGAGTGCATGCTCTAACTTAGTATGATACTTCATTGAGGTCACACTAAGTACAAGAGCTCAGCACTCGATACTGAATGCACTATCAACAGATTGCATACATAATCTGCAGACATAATAAAAGACATGCCTGATCCCAAGAGAACTATGTGACACATTGATTGATGATGCACAGGGCCCTGATCGCGTGGCACGCGCGCGCGTGTCCCAAATAATGCCTGAGTATTGATAACTCCGAGAGAACCCGGTTTGGCCAAAGAGCGCAGTGTCTAGGCTTACCACGGGTATCCCCCACCAACCAGAGAAACCTAGAAACTCAACTTTAGAATAGGATACAGCCTATATGATTGGTTGTCAGTCCAGGTATACTCCGAGGAAATGACGAGTGACATGCCAATGCAAAGAGCGCAGTGCGAGTGGAGTCTCAACCATGAGGAAACAGAGTCTGGTCTCGAGATAGACCTCCAACCAAGTGTCCAGCCCCGGGCATGCTATAACAACGCGCGCGCGTTGCGAGGAATAATGTTCCGAGGTTCTAACAGTACTGTATTAAGTTGTATCGACGTGTATGATGTAGAATTGTATAAATACTGTAGTGTAGATGTAGAGTACAAGTTTCGAGCCCCCGGTGTAATAGTGCAAAGCTTTTCAGCCACGTGCTCTAGCACTTAGAGTAGCTAGGAACTTCGAGAGAGAATACAACCCATATCAGAAATCTATTGTGTGATTTAAGTCGTGCGCTTAGACAAGAAAATAGCGCGGCACTCCATGCAGAGAGTCTGGTTTCGGTTTGACTTGCGCTCTGTGAGAGAATAAGAGTACGGTGTCTTGAAGGTCACCCTTTCGAGTTCTTGAGGGCATTTGTGTGACGCGAGGCATTACAGGCACAGAGGTTCAAACCCTTTGGCTTGATTAGTGTTCGCTTTTCTGTGTTATTTCCGCAGGTTGGCAAAGGTTCAAACTGTTTGGCTTGTCGGACGGGGTTTCTCTGGATTGCATAGGTTCGAATCCTGTGAGTCTACGATCGGTTGGAAGCTCGAGTGCATAGGTTCAAACCCTGTGGCTCTTGTGGAAGTTTCGGAGTTTTGTGTCAGTGTAGACACTTCTCCACGTGTTTGCGAAGGTTTTGGTTTAGCGCGCGACGCGTGAGGTTTATTAGTGTGTTGAATTTAATAGGAATTGGTTTCTGCTTCGAGCGCAACCGTTTAAGTGGTGTTTAGGGTGTTATTGAGTGTGTGCAGTGGTTAGTAGAGTCCCGAGCGACTGTTAGAAATTTGTGGAGACGTTTGACGAAGTTGTGTTGTGTTATACACCCTTGCCTTGAGGCCCGGCGACGGAAGTCGCACCCTCTTGTTCTTGAGAAAAGCCTTTGGACTTAGAGAAGTCTAGATATTATACGAGCGCTACTGCTGCACGTGTATCTTAGAAATATTGAGAATTGAATTGTATTGGTTTGCTACTTTCATCGCATTAGAATCCCCCCATGAACTTGAGCGTGTTTGTGTGTGTAGTGTTGGGTGTGGGTGTGATCAGTGTCTTCGACGCTGTTGCAGTTCTAGCTCTGTGCATTTAGACAGCTCTTCACCGTGCTGTCTGTGGCTGTGGTGTTCCAGAAACATTCCAATGGTGACACAGTGTACCAATGTGGCCAGCCATGGCATCACTTGCCTGCTGTTCTTAGCAGTGCCTGCACTAAGTAAGAAGAGAAATCATCAAGTGCGAGTCTGTAGCCAGAGACCTGGGACCAATCCTGTCACATTTCATCATTAGGGCAGGCAGTTGTCATTTTCACAATCTCTTTCATCCCACCATTCCCACCTGAGATCTCTCAGAATTTTCTATGTTGAAAGTTCCTAGCTACTATTCATGCATTTGGCCTGGATTCAATTTTCATACTTGTTGGGTCCCTCTGAGCTATGTACATCTGGTCTTTGGGTCTTCTCTGATAACTTGGTTACAGTTACTCAGAGACAACAATGTCAAGGATGCTTCTCAACTGTGGCATTCAGACAAGGCATCGCCAATAAAACAAACCAACCAATACATCAGACATATTCCCTTCAACAATATAGCACATCCAGGATGTATGTCCTTCACTTCCCAAATTTCTCCCCTACCATGCTACTCCTTTTGCTCCTGAAAATGCACTTTGTCTCCCCCAATGTCTATATCGCACCAACAAACATACACCTAGTCTCATAGATGTGGCCACTTCACCATTTTGTGTGCAGGCTTCATTTTGGATGACCCTCCCTAGGCCATCATTGCAAGAATACCAGATTTGTTGAAGAGACTTCTGCATACACAAAGCTAGAAATGCAACAGCATCAACGACACTGATCACACCCACACCTAACACTACACACATCAATGTTCTCAAGGAGGATGATGTACTGAGTACAGGTTCCCTGCAAAAGTAACAGTGAGACAAAGAGCCTGCAGCACCATGGCCTTTGCTTACCCTGAAGAGGAGCAAGCAGGTGGTAAGTTTCGGCTTCGCTGGAGATGGAGATGGTTTGTAGTATGAATCCAATGTTGGTATGCATATATATTATGGAAGGCACTGAGAAGAGTATAGCAGTCTGTCAAAGTTGCTGTTCCTTTGCGGCCCTTGAAGTACCTATGACTGCAATCACGGAATGTAATGTGGCATAGGAAGTGAAGAACAACTCTAAAAATCCTGCACACCATCAATTATGTTATGAAATATCGCAATCTCGGGATCATTGGACTCGGGATCATGCAAGTCATCATCTAGCCACTATATGTACAAATCTAATGTTAGCATCAGTCGCATTTAAGGAAGAATAGACAAGTTCACAGTGATTGCAGGAATGGAATACTTGTTAGACTCGGATCTCACATGATCCAAACAAGTGTAAACTTAGAGTCGTGTACTGGTAGACACCGACAACCTAAGTGAAGCTGTAGCGATGGACTCATTGAGACGCGGCACTAGGTGCTAGTCATTGAGAGAGTAAGATTGGTATTAATAAACTATAGCTCGAAGCTGAGGTATTACAGTGAGAGCCATGCTACTTATATACTAAGTCTGTGTGCTAATAATAAGTCCATCAGTAAGTGGCAATGAGTGAACAATGAGGGTATGACAAGTAAGTCGAGTGGTAACGTTGCGATAGAAGCGAGCCGTAGTGAGAGAATGGTAGTCGACGGTTATAGTCGTGGAGTTGGTGCAGCAAGATAGAGGATCTGGATTTAGATAGTGGTGATTAGATAACAAAGATAAGCGCTTGGGTGCTTATATGAGGGAAATCGGAGAAAATGTGAAGTGAAAAGAAAATGTGAATAAATCATAACATTACCCCCTCATTAAGGCAGTCATTCTGACTGCCACTAGGGTTCTTCTGGGAAGTAATGCGTGTCATTCCATGTTGTGTTTCTCCAATATTCGTCTATCAGTCCTTTCCATTTTGGTTTATACTTGATCCAGTATTGTGTTCCATCTATTGCTTGTGCTTTGTATTTGACATTGCTGTTGTCTGAGTATTCGTTATCAAGGATTATGGTGATGGCTTTGCTAGCGTTGGTTACAATTTTGGCTATGTCTATGCGCCCGGCGTGCTGGATGCACTGTTCATATTCCTCGATTGCTTCCTGTGCATGTTCCATCTCTGTTTCTCATACCCACGAGTTGTGCTCTCGTGTCCATCCTTTCCACTTGACTAGGTAGTCTGTTGTTGTTCTGGACTTTGGTCCCTTCTTTCCCCGTATTCTCCATGTTTGGGAGTCCAATACTTCATCGATTTCGTATTCTTCTTCATCTTTGATCAGATCTGGAGGAGGTGGTGGGGGTACTTCTTGGTTTGGGAATGCAGGGGGCGTGAATGGCGAGAGTAATTTCTCGTTGAAAGTGGGGTGAATTTTCCAATGTGGTGGAAGTTTCAACTTGTATGCTGCTGATCTGACCTTGCTGAGGATTAGGAAGGGTCCGACTCATTTGTCATCTAGCTTCTATTTTGGGCCTTGGCAGATGAAGGTTTCGGGCGTCTAACCAGACTTGGTCCCCAATGAAGTATCTGCGGGCTGGTTGGTCTTTTTGTCGTATTGCTTCTTCATTGCCATGGCGGCTTCTGTTAGGGCCTTCTGTGTGTCTTGATGGATCTTCATCATTGTGGCGGAGAAATCTTGTGCGCTAGGATTGTCGAAGGGTGTTTCTCAGAGCGACTCTGATAGGAGTCGGGGATGCATTCCATGGTTTACAAAGAAGGGGGATTTGCCAGTCACCGAGTGGACTCGATTATTGTGAGAGAAGGCGGCAAGCGCCAGCCACTCCACCCAGTCTTCTTGTCTGTAGTTTACGAAGATTCAGAGATATTTGATTATCTCCTGGTTGGCTCTTTCTGTTTGGCTGTCGGTTTGTGGGTGGAATGCCATGGAGGCATTCGGTGTGATGTCCAGCATTTTATACAAGTCTTTCATGAATTTTGAAATGAACTGGGGTCCTCTGTCTGAGATGACATGTGTTGGCATTCCATGTCATGTGTAGACCTGGTCTCTGAGTATTCTCGCCCATCCTTCTGACGAGAGTTCAACGTTGCAGGCGATTGGCACAATCTCTTTAGAGAAGTGGTCAACTATGACGAGGAGGGCATCGTGTCCATTGGATTCAGGGAGTCCAGTGACCATGTCGATGGAGATATGGGACCAGGGGTCAGTGGGAATGGTGTTTGGATTGAGAGGGGTGGCCTTTGGTTGCATGTCGGTTTTTGTCCTTTGACATCTTTCACATCCTTTGATGTATGCTTCAATGTCTTTGCACATTGTGGGCCACCAATAGGTCCTCTGGACCAGTTCTAAGGTTTTTGCTACTCCGGGATGTCCAGCAGTGATGTGGTCATGGCTCATGGCGATGACAGTACCTCTGAGTTCGGCGTTCTTCGGGATGTAGATTCGTCCGTCGTATATCAGGATAGTGGTGTCCTCCCATTTGGGGCCATCTTCATAGACTCCTCGATCATGGAGGAAGGAGTCATAGACGCTGGGGTCTATGTTTTTGTTCTCGTTGAGTAACTCGAGGATTCTAGGGTGGAGTTCTTCGTGCGTGGGCATGATCATTGCCCTAAAGTGTTCCGGACCTAGGATGACGACTTTGTCATTGTCATTTTGTCCTTGGTCATGGTCCTCACGGCGGGAGAGTAAGTCTGCCTTTTTGTTGAGGGTGCCAGGCTTGTGGTGAAGGGTAAAATGGTACTCGGCCAGTTCGGTGACCCATCGTGCTTGTCGTCGATTAAGCTTCTGGGGCTTCCTGAAGTATTGGAGGTTCTGATGATCCATCCAGATTTCTACATCCTCCACTGCTCCCATGAGGTAATGTCTCCATTCTGCGAGGGCGAGCATGATTGCGAGAAGCTCCTTGTTGTATATCTCATAATTCCGCTCCGTCTCTGTGAGGGCTTTTGACATAAAGGCTACCGGTCACCACTTCCCATTCCTTTCTTTGCTTAGAACCGTGCCGATGGCACCTTCACTGGCATCTGCTTCTACCTGGAACCTTCCTTCTTGCATTGGGATGGTGAGGAGGACGTCCTCTGCCATCTGTTTCTTGATTTGCTGAAAGGCTTGGTTTTGTGTGGCTCCCCAGGTCCAGGGGGCATTTCCGCATAGCTGTGTTAGGGGGCGTATGATCTTGGAATATCCTTCTATGAATTTCTGATAGAAGTTGGTGAATCCTAAGAATGACTGTAGGGCCTTTTTCTTGGTCGGGGCCGGCCATTTGGTGATTCCTTTGACCTTTACTGGGTCCATTTGGACTGTTCCTTCACTGATGATAACGCCAATGTACTCGGTTTCTAGTACCTCGAACTCACATTTCTCCGCTTTGAGGTACAGCTTGTGTTCTCAAAGGCGTTGAAGGACCATCTTGACAATGCGTCGGTGTTCTGCTAGGTCTTTCGTGAAGATCAGAATGTTGTCGAGGTAGATTGTGACTTTTCCAGTCTCGATCAGGTCCTTGAAAATGTTGTTCATCATCCACTGAAATGTGGCAGGTGAGTTGGTGAGGCTGAAGAACATGACAGTGGGTTCGAAGAGTCCACAATTTGTGTGGAATGCTGCCTTCTCTTCATCTCCTTCCTTAATACGGACATTGTTGTAACCCCATCGTATGTCTGGCTTGGTGAAGTATTTGGTGCCTTGAAGGAGGTCGATTAGTTCGGTGATGAGGGGGAGTGGGTACCGGTTCTTGATGGTCATTTCATTGAGCTTTTGGTAGTCCTGGACAGGGCAGAGGGTGCCATCCTTCTTTTTGACAAAGAAGAAGGGTGACGCGAAGGGAGATTTGGAGGGACGGATATGCCCCGACTCAAGGTTTTCATTGAGGAACTTGTCGAGTTGCTCCTGTTCATTGCGGTTTAGGGGATATACCTTGCAGTCGAGGGTGGAGGCGGCATTGGGGATGAGCTCTATGGCGTGGTCCCACGTTTTTCGTTCTGGGAGTTCGTCAAAGTTTTCTTTCGAGAATAGGTCACGGAAGGAGCAGTAATGTTCAGGTACCAGTTCTTCGAAAGTCTTCTTGGGCTTCCCTTCATTGGCTTTAGCGGCCAGGTTGTTTGCATGATGTACTGCTCGTATGAGAATTTCTTCCTGCATATTGACAGCGAGGATGCTTTCTCCCTCTTCCAATTCTTCATTCCAAGCATTGTTGGGGTCCGAGTCAGGCAGTGGTAGTTGATTCTTTTGACATTGACACCTCCCAAAGATGAGAGTTCCAGTTTTCCAGTTGACAACCGGGTTGTGTCGTTTCAGCCAGTCATGTCCTAGGTAAACCTCTTTGGCTCCGAGGTCGGTGACAGTGAGGTCGATTCGTTCCATGTGGCCCCCAATGCTCATGTGGAGTTCCACGAATTCCATAATGTTTCCAGCCTTGTTTCGTGTTCCGTTGGCATTATAGACAAGAATGGGTACTGTGGCTTTTTGGGTGTCTAGGCCATGGGATTGGACTAGTTTCTTGTCAATAGAGCTGCCCATACATCCGCTGTCGATTAATGTTTTGACGGACAGGGCGGGTGCTCCTGAGCAGGGTTCTAGCTTGGCAGTGACTGTCAAGTCCTTATTGCACTTTGTGATGGTTGCTCGGATGTACCGGATTGGCTTCTGGAGCTCGTGTAGGCATTCCCAAGCCCTTTCCCCTCCCTTCCTGAGCTCCTCAAGTAATTCCTTTGTGTGTTTGGCCTCTCTCCCTTTGTGGATCCAGAGGGCGAGGATAGTGTTTGCCTCATCAGGCATATGCGCTTCCTGGATCGCCCTCAGTGTCCATGCAGCGGAGAAAGGTTGGTACCATGTATTATCGGGGGGAGGTGGGTTTTGAGGTGTCTTCCCTTGTTCTGTTGGAACAGGCAGGGGGGTGTGTTTTTCTGCCTCTTTGATGAGCCATTGCTGGTAGGAGGTGTCGTCCTCTTCATCGGGTATTTCAACGATGGTGGGATGCAGCGGTCAGGGTGTCTCTTGCCCTCTTCAGCTCTCTTGATCCTTGTGAGTGCTTGAGTGTGTAGGGTCACCCTCGTTTTTCTGCCGTGCTTCGCTGACTCTACAAGTGGGGAGTGTCAGAGTCCCATTTACATCACAAGTCAAGGGTGCAACACTCGCAGGTGTCAACAGGGAAGAGGGTTGTGAACGTCATGTTCCTGTCACATGATCCATACCCTCTACTGGTCCCAAGGGTGATGCAGGGCGACTCCTAGTTCCCCTGATGGTGGCAGTAATGGCAGTGCCTCCATCGTCAGCTCGTCGGTCCTGGGCACTTACTCGTGTCCTTGAACTCGCACGCTTGTGGCTTGAGCTAGGCACCTTTCAGACTGGTCCGGTGGCCACATTAGCAAGCGGACTTGAGGGACTCTCCGTCCCTTGTTTGGCCCTTTTGATCCTTGTGGGCACTTGAGAAGGCATCTCCTCATTGTCGGTGAGGAGAGCATATTGGTTCGATTCTTTTCTTACTGGTTTCGCGGTGGGGGGTATCAACAATGCTGTATTGGAATGTGCGTATTTATCGGTAACTACAAAAGTATTATGAGTCTGACCACCAGGGAGTGACTGCATACCAGAAGAAAGTCCTTTGGCCAGCCGAGTGGAATCGATCACTCGCTGGCCTCCTCTTTTACCTCCTCAACCCCTGAGGTCGTCTTCTCCTCGGTCTCGGTCTCTATCTCCACTAGCATCGTTCTGAGCTCGGCTCTTGTAAACCTTCCACAGGAGTCTTGCTTCCATGGTTTCTTCGGTTTCAGGCAGTCTCTGGACAGGTGTCCTTTTTTTCTGCAGTTGAAGCATCGACCCTCCTTCTTGAGGCGGTCGATCTCCATTGGTTGGCCCCTTCCCCCATACATCGTGCCGGTGCTGGTCTTCTTTTCTCCACTGGGGGTGGTCTGTGAGGATGACGAACTTGTCGTGCCGGTGGGTTTGTTATGTCCACCAGCGGGGTGGTTCTGTCAACAATTGTCTCATCGTGGGTTGTTGCCCCTGTACTGGAGTCCAATTGTCTGGTTGAAGATCCTTTTCTGGGTCCGGTTTGCATACATCCGGTGACACGCTTGCAACGTGTCTACCCATGTAATTTTGCGATATGTATGAATACATACATGGTATAAGGGCTAGTTACTGAGGTAACACAAAATACAGAAAGAGCACAATACTATATGCATAGAGCGCAGTGTCAAACACACAGAGTGCAGTAATATATGTATGGAGCACGATACCGAGTCACATGCAGTACGACCTCGAGTGACAATTAGTAGAGTGCATACTCTAACTTAGAATGATACTGGTTGAGGTCACACTAAGTATGAGAGCTCAGCACTTGATATTGAATACACTAGAGGCAGATCAGATACATGCTCCAATGAATTGATGAAAGACAGACATGATATGCGAAGGATTGATCTGGCATGCGCGTTGCATGCATATATAAAAATAGCCATAGAGCGCAGTGATATCAACATAGTGTGCGGTATGACAACGCGCGCATGCGCGTGCAAGTCTGAAGTGACTATTGGTAGAGTGCATGCTCTAACTTAGTATGATACTTCATTGAGGTCACACTAAGTACAAGAGCTCAGCACTCGATACTGAATGCACTATCAACAGATTGCATACATGATCCGCAGACGTAATAAAAGACATGCCTGATCCCAAGAGAACTACGTGACACATTGATCGATGACGCAGAGGGCCCTGATGGCGCGGCACGTGCGTGCATGTCCCAAATAATGCCTGAGTATAGATAACTCCGAGAGAACCCAGTTTGGCCAAAGAGCGCAGTGCCTAGGCTTACCACGGGTATCCCCCACCAACCAGAGAAACCTAGAAACTCAACATTTGAATGAGATACAGTGTATAGGATTGGTTGCCACTCCAAGTATCCTCCGAAGAAATGACGAGTGACATGCCAACATATAGAATGCAGTGCGAGTGGAGTATCAACCATGAGGAGACAGAATCTGGTCTTGAGATAGGCCTACAACCAAGTGTCCAGCCCCAGGCATGCTATAACAATGCACGCGCGTTGCGAGGAATAATGTTCCGAGGTTCTAACAGTACTGTATTAAGTTGTATCGACGTGTATGATGTAGAATTGTATAAATACTGTAGTGTAGATGTAGAGTACAAGTTTTGAGCCCACGGTGTAATAGTGCAAAGCTTTTCAGCCACGCGCTCTAGCACTTAGAGTAGCTAGGGACTTCGAGAGAGAATACAACCCATATCAGATATCTATTGTGTGATTTAAGTCGCGTGCTTAGACAAGAAAATAGCATGGCACTCCGTGCAGAGAGTCTGGTTTCGGTTTGACTTGCGCTCTGTGAGAGAATAAGAGTATGGTGTCTTGAAGGTCACCCTTTCGAGTTCTTGAGGGCATTTGTGTGACACGAGGCATTACAGGCACAGAGGTTCAAACCCTTTGGCTTGATTAGTGTTTGCTTTTCTGTGTTATTTCCGCAGGTTGGCAAAGGTTCAAACCCTTTGGCTTGTCGGACGGGGTTTCTCTGGATTGCATAGGTTCGAATCCTGTGAATCTATGATCGGTTGGAAGCTTGAGTGCGTAGGTTCAAACCCTGTGGCTCTTGTGGAAGGTTCGGAGTTTTGTGTCAGTGTAGACACTTCTCCACGTGTTTGCAAAGGTTTTGGTTTAGCACACGATGCGCGAGGTTTATTAGTGTGTTGAATTTAATAGGAATTGGTTTCTGCTTCAAGCGCAATTGTTTAAGTGGTGTTTAGGGTGTTATTGACTGTGTGCAGTGGTTAGTAGAGTCCCGAGCGACTGCTAGAAATTTGTGGAGACGTTTGATGAAGTTGTATTGTGTTATACACCCTTGCCTTGAGGCCCGGCGATGGAAGTCGCACCCTCTTGTTCTTGAGAAAAGCCTTTGGACTTAGAGAAGTCTAGATATTATACGAGCGCTATTGCTGTGTGCGTATCTTAGAGATATTGAGAATTGAATTGTATTGGTTTGCTACTTTCATCGCATTAGAATCCCCCCATGAACTTGAGCGTGTTTGTGTGTGTAGTGTTGGGTGTGGGTGTGATCAGTGTCTTCGACACTGTTGCATTTCTAGCTCTGTGCACTTAGACAGCTCTTCACCGGGTGACATGAGCCTTCCACTGTTGGTAGCCGTCCGGCATGTTTTCTCCATCGGTGATGGCGCGGGAGTAGGACTGGGGTATGCCGAGTTGGACTGCCTTACAGAGGATTCCATGCTCGTTTTCGTCAGAAAGTTGTCCGGCGAGTTTGGCTTCCTGTTCCAATTGCTGGAAGTAGTCTTCTGCTGTTCCATCAGCCATCTTGAGTTTGAACATCTTCTTTTCATGGACCTGCTCGATTGCATGGTCCTTGAATCGTGTTTCTATTAAATCGACGAATTCTGTCCAGTTGGGGTATCGGAAGTGTCGACCGATTGGGTCCCAGAGTTCGGGCCTCTTGTGGGTCCACCAGTCCTTGGCGGTTCCTTCGAAGTAGGATGCGGTGAAGGTTATCTGCTGGGATTCTTCTTGGAAGAATGGCAGGAACGTTTCAAAATAGGCCATGCAGTCGCCGATGAAGCAAAGGATGTCATGGTGATGCCCATGGAAGGGCTTCGGTGTGGCGATTAGGGTGGGTTTGACCCCAAAGTAGGGGGCATTTGGTAGTCCGAGCCCTACTGGTGGGTCATGTGGTGCATATGGCCAGTCCGGGTGCCTTGGGATTGAGTATCAATTGTCTTGTTTGTGGATATGTCGGTACTCATTCGGTACCGGTGGTGCCACGGGTGGTGTGGCTGGTGGTGGAGCAGGTGCATTGTTGGGTGCCCCTGATATCCCTCTTTGGTCCGGCATCCTGTGTAGTCAGTGGAGGTCCACATAGTTGTTGGCTTCTCCTAGCGCATTGTTATACGTGTTCCTTGCTTGTTGGGCCACCTCGCATCGGCGGTGCATTTCCTGATTGATGGCTAGCATTCTGTCTAGCAGATCTGGTTTGTTGATGGGTTGGCCTGGGCCTGCAGGTTGTTCCGGTGGCACTGGCGCAGGTTTGTTCATTGCGGCATCTCCTGCTGCACCAAATAGTCTGCTCATCATGGGATAGGGGTAGTATCCCTGATTCCTGGTTCATGCTGGTGGCGAGTCCAGCATTTGGGTTGGCCATTGTGGCTCGGAGGGGTGATACGCTGTGAATATGTTGTATTGCATATCTGGTATGTATGTGTTAAAATTAATCAGGGCCCCTCCGCCCGGGGTGATGTTCCAGTTCAAAGAGTCTCCTGTTGAACTCGCCATCTCGCCTCTCGCTCCTCTCTCTGGTGCGGTTCCTAAGCCTTGGGCCCAATTCGGGTCCATGAAGGTTTCGGGCCACATTGCCCCGAATGAAGAGGGCGAATTCCTCTTCCATGACTCCTGGTCATAGGTGGTTGCGGGCAATAATGTACCCCATGGGTTCATGTTCGAGCTGTATGAGGGCTCGTGAGTCGACATCCTCCCTTCGGAGGGTCCAGGCCTCAATTCTAATGGGGCCGAGTAGGTCCCGGTCAACTGGGGAGAGCTCGGGCCAAAGGCAGTCTGGGCTCCAGCGGTCGAAGAGCTCATGGTCGATGAGCTGGAGCCAGATGGGCTCAGGTTCCTCGATGGGGACCAGTCGAGCGGGCTCAGGTGTTCTAATCCTGATGATCTCGGTGTGCCTTCTGGCGAAGACATCCAGTTCGGAGGAGTCGGAGTCGGAGTCCTTGGCGGTCCAGGCAATGAGGGCCTGGTTTGTTCGTGGGGCCACAGGTATCCCTCCACGAGGGGCAGCAGGTCATTCCACCCTTGTTGGGCAGGGTGGGGTGTAGGCTGGGGGGGGGGTTGGGCTATGGAACCTAGTCCGTAACTCCCTGCTGTATTCTTTGGCTGCACTGGACCACCTTGGGGCCTCGTCCTCCATGCGGGTGTTGGAGGGGCCCAGAGTGGGTGCGCATACTGTCCTCTTGTGAAGGGGGAACTCATCGGAGGAAGCGTCACCACTGGGGCATGGGGTGCTGCTCCTCCTTGCATGCTGGGTCTGCGAGTGATGGGGCTCGTCTTCAGGGTAGGCCCCCGGCAGGGCCCTTGGGGCAGCAGGGGGGGCTGTTGGTCGGTGGTGGAAGGGAACCCTCCTGGTGGGTCTTGGCTCGGGGCCGACGAGGATTCCATGTTCATGGAAGAACTCATTGATACAGTCACGGTTTGCGTGGACCATGAGTGTGGTGAAGAGGACAAGGAGGAACGTGGCTGGGATGGCTACGCTCAGTTCGATGGTCTGGTTTTTGTTTAAGTTGGGAGTCATGGGTTTTGGTTCGTCGTGGCTAGCACTGAGGAACCGTAGGGAAGCTTCAAGCTAACTGTTAGACCTGGATCTCACGTGATCCAAACAAGTGTAAACTTAGAGTCGTGTACTGGTAGACACCGATGGCCTAAGTGAAGCTGTAGCGATGGACTCATTGAGACGCAGCACTAGGTGCTAGTCGTTGAGAGAGTAAGATTGGTATTAATAAACTATAGCTCGAAGCTGAGGTATTACAGCAAGAGCCATCCTACTTATATACTAAGTCTGTGTGCTAATAATAAGTCCATTGGTAAGCAGCAATGAGTGAACAATGAGGGTATGACAAGTAAGTCGAGTGGTAACATTGTGATAGAAGCGAGCCGTAGTGAGAGAACGGTAGTTGATGGTTATAGTCGTGGAGTTGGTGCGGCGAGATAGAGGATCTGGATTTAGATAGTGGCGATTAGATAATAAAGATAAGCGCTTGGGCACTTATATGAGGGAAATTGGAGAAAATGTGAAGTGAAAAGAAAATGTGAATAAATCGTAACAATACTAGTCAATAACGACTAACCAATCCTGTGAAGCGCTTGTCGGGTTTCTAGTGGGCGAGCATGAAAATAGGTGAAAATTGGATTTATCGAGTTTGAAATTTGTGTCACTATGCAAAAATAATTGCTGTGAGCACATCACAGGTGGCATGTTTGGTTCCTAGCTTAGCGTCAAACCAATTTCTGACTACTCAATGCCCAGACCTGGAGGTCGATAAGCCATCAATAGTCACCTGGTGCTCTATATGAACAGCAGGCAGTGTTGTCGCTGTGCATGTCAGCTACATATAGCTGGTGTCATCAGTCCATATAGTTTTGGAAATATCACAAGGAACCTAATTCGTAGTGAATGAAATATTGTTTAAATGAGTTGGAGGCACTGGGTCTTCCCTGGATAGTATCACAGCACAAGGAATTAAGGCCATCAAGTAAGTTTGACGCACCTGAGGTGTCGCAATAGAGGTATTGAATAGCACCGGATGACAAATGGTGTATAAGGCCAGTGCATGCACGTTATTCCCTTCTTAACACAAATAAAGGACATTACACGACACATGAAACACCGGTAGTAAGCGGAGAGAATCATAGACGTGATGATAGAAGCTTTCAGGTAAAGTCCCAATTGTCCAAGCAGGGAACACGGCTGGTATTGAAGGTGAATTTTATTGGACTGGTGGGACCGTCTCATCAGGTGGAAAAGAGAGAATAGTGAATAGCCAATTCAGCTGGGAAACTGTGAATATGATACATGCAATTCCGGAGGAATAGACGATGCTGTCGAATTAGTGCCAGTTACATGCGTAGCAATACTGAATCTCGACAGATTAGAAGGCCTGCAAAACACTAGAGCAAAACATAGACTTGCGCGCATCATCTGGGAAAGATTCTCATACTTACTTGACAACACTGGTAATTGATCAAATCCTGGATGATTCATAGGACAGCCAGAGCGTGACTATTCTAGACGTTGCCTACGTGAAGCATATTCCATCCTTTGAGACGCCCTACAGTATTGTGACAGCCTACCGGTAATATCGGGCCGATGGAGTCACTTGGCACTTTAGGGCAGGGGTTTTTTGTTCGCTCTGCGTCGTCATCGATTGAGTCGTCGATAGACCATGTTTGCATGCCCTTTGGACTCGGACCGCCAATTGTGGGGCACGTGACTATCTAGACCTTCAAGCTTCAGATCCTGCCTCTCCTGGTTCTCCCACATAGCGCCCGCCAAAGCCTTCTGATGCAATTTCCACTATCTTGTTCATCCCAAGAATGTCGGGGCTCGCGCTTGCCTTATTCCAGCACCTCTCTGCAACGCAGGTCGTAGAAACCTCGACACATGCAGAATATTTTGAATATGGATATGCTGTTGCTCTCCCTTATCACAAGATGGGATAATCTTGTACGTCACAGCGTTAACACCTGCATGCCAGTGGCAATATCCAGAATAATGTCATCTCCCTCAGATTTCTCCTCTCAAACATACCTTTGTCTGTTATTACTCCCCTCCTTTGGTCCACACATCTTACGGCACTACTTTGCCTTCGGTCTCTGTCATATCGAGTTCGGGAACATATGGGTCTTGGAGCAAGCCGACGTCGAGCTCCTCACGTGGCTCGATGGCTAGACCAACGTTGTCTCCCTGCGTTTCCCATTCCTCATTGACAATGACGATGACAACACACCACCGCCTACGCTACTTTCTACCACTCCTACATGTATTCGCCTTCGCTCCACAATGACCACATTGAGTTAGCCATCCCTATTCCCGATGCCTCTGCTATCCCCACGGCCACCTACTTCAATGCCGACAGGAAGACGTTTGGTCACGCTACCAAAACTTTGCTCCTAAATCTTACAGCCCTCCTGGGCCCACCATGTCTTTCATCCTTGCCCACCTTCTCGACTAGTGCTTGACGCCTCTATCACCATTTATATGCCAATCTATACTGGGTTATGTCCTACACCTACCCTCACGTCCCTTCCTCCCTCTGTTTACCGACTCCGCTTCACGTTCAAGTCTGTCGGGAAAGGCACGGACACAAAAACACTCCATAGCGCCGTCGTCGTATGCCCCGCTATTGAAGAGCTCGAAATAGAGGGCGATGCAGGAGAGGAGTGTTGGTGTTTAATTCTTTCTCGCTTCAAGTCCTTTGTATCCTGATCATGCAGAAACCGGGGACAGCACAAGCGAAAGCAGCACAAGATAAGCTTGTTGAGAAGTTCTCTCTACCGAAATGTGCCAGAGCACGCTCCAATCAGTCACTCGGGCCGTTTGATGGTCGTGACTGAACGAGCGCCTGCAGCTCGTCTACAAATGGGGTGCAGTCATGCCGTCCCTCTCCTCTCTACCGCTTCTTCCCCGCTCCCGCTTCTCGCTGTGTCTCCCTTTTGATGACCACTTCGTGAAGAAGATTAATCGTGATGTTGTCCCTCCTCCGCTTCCTCGGAAAGTCGTTCCTTTGACAGAGCAACAATTCATAAGGAGAGAGGAGTGCTTCGATCTCAATGACAGTGACGACAACGACTCTCCTTTTTTTAAGTCTGCGAAAGGAGAGTAGTTTAATATGGGGATGTCATAACCAGTGAGGTTAACGTTCAAGGAGCTGGGATGGTGCTAGTGTCAGCACACGTACGTGTCTTATCGCCGTTCTCCCCATTCGATGTCCTCATTTCCTTCGTATAAATAAAGATAACAATATCTAGATGAATCGGGAAGGATGCGGTGTTGATACCTTTATCGTCAACAGCGCATTCCTCCAGATTCATGTATATATCCTTATCTTTATTTATAGCGAGCACTCTGCCACTCATGGACGTATACCCAATTGTAATTCCTCCTGGATTGCAAACTAAGTCTCCTTTCTCAATCAAAAGTCGCATACACATAATAAACAGGACTTCAGACGTAGAGCAGGTGTGTCTGTACAATCTGTCTGTTCAACTCGACGACAGAATACACTCCTACACTGATTGCGTGTACAATTCCGCGTGTTATTTACAGGCTGAAAGCTGAAAGCTGCTCCATTTCATGCTACAAGTCCTGTTTTTGTTGCACGAGAACGGATGACTGCTTAGATGTCCTGGAAAGATTCTGTTTCTACTTTCCTGGTTCCATCGGCGTGAAATTTGGTGACGTCGCAGTGAATGCGGCAGTTGGCATGCCCTTCACTCGGACTAAACCCTAAGCGCCGGCAATATGCGCCATCTGGTTTTTCTGATTGTAAAGCCCAGCCTTAATATTACGAAGGCGGCAGAAAGAATACGATTTTTGTGGGTAGGTACAGAGAGTCTTCTGAAATGCACTACAGCTGCTGCCCGACACGGAGGAACAGCCCATCTGTAACTGGTTTGTCCAACAAGTAAGTTTGCGAACTATGATATAGGCGCCATAGGTGCTTCTAGAGCCTTACTGAATTCCCTAAGCCCTAATCGTGTCTCTCACCCCATATCGAACACCGCTTCGATATTAGGGGCTTCCGCATGTTGATGTGGATACACTACATCACAGAAGCATCACTGGATGTGTGATAAGAAGACCAATGATCGAGAAAACTAGGCTGTGAGATTAGCCACTAACTTACAGCATAGTCGGGGTGTGAAGTAGGGACAAAAGCGACAGTAACATAATAGCAAAGTTGTTGAGGACCAAGTTAGACGAAAGAGATAAATCTAACCGAATGCAATCCCAGAACTGAGTAAGTCCCATATCGCTTGCGATACTCGAGGACAAGGCTTAGTCATAGTAACAACGGTAAATTTCAGAAGAAAATAACCAGGATAAGGACCTGAATCGAAAGGGTGCAAAGGCAGAACCAAGCTGAAGACGCGAAAGGGGTCGGTTCCCATCTCCAAAAGTAAGAAGAGAGTCATGGACTTGTTGCAAAGTGGGTCTTTGGAATCACGACCCATCGAGTGAACTTTGATAGATGTCGATGATCGGGTAGGGTAGTATCATTGCGGACAGAGGTAGTACTGATATTAATGAATACGTGAAAGACAACATCACCGCACCTAAACTCCTCTTCATAAGCAGGCATCTCGGCCTGCTACTGTATAGCTTGGTCCCCGGTATGTATGCATGACACGGTCACAGAAGCTGTTTACTCACTGTTGAATACTCTGTAAGTCTGCACAGAATTGGCATGGAATCCAGAGGAAGGAGAGGTATAAATCCGACATCATTACTTGCGATACAATTGATGAAAACAGGTACCACTGCATGGAGAATTCAATATTCTTGATTGAAATATTGAATTCTAACTGTATATTTTTTCAAGAATCTTGGCCAAAATATCAAAACATTATTCTTAATAATATTTCAATAATCCTGTATATTGAAGAAATATTGAAAATTTCCCAAATATTGAAAGAATATTTAAAATATTATTTCAATACTTTTGTGTAATATATGAAATTAATATATAGTTATAAGTTTTAATATTTCAGCCAAGAGTATTGAATTCTCCATGCAGTGTATGGATGATACAGTGAGTGCTCAGCCATTCGAACTGGGCCATTATCTGAAGAAACCTCAGTATATGGGCATCCAAATCCCGACAAAGATATTCGCTGCCGTGCATGAAATAGGGTGCTGGGAAATTGTGCAATGTCTAAGTCTTGCTGTATCTGCATAAATCAAACCATCAAACCTGAAGCTGAATCACTGCCATATATCGTCATACCACTGTATTGTATATTCTCTTCAAACGCCGAAGTTGCCCGAATGGTCCAAATCAGGAAAGCGCGGCATGCCGATCCCGGGACCAAGGAGTGCCAGTGCTCAGGCTGGCCCACTGTAAGCCTTGCTTACAACGATGTACTCGATGACCCCGAACTAATAGACAATCACACCGAACTCGCACCCACATAGCACCGGACAGCTAGAGAAGTAGGATTGATCACCTAATATATATATATATCTACAGATACTCGTATGTAGCTTCCTTCCTTCCCTCCCTCCCACCTTACTTCATAAGACATACCCACTCACCGTAGTTGCTCTCCTCTGATAATTCATACCCCGTTCCTGTTCTGTGTCGCGATTCATAAGTTCACTCCAGTGAGGCTGCCTCCGAAAGATGGAAGCCTTTCACCCACCTGTCAGAACATATGCATGTCGTCAGTCTTCCTTGTTCAATAAGTGATGGCTGTGCTGAACAGCGAGTACCAAGTAGTTTATCAGGATATAGAGAGACAAAGCAGTGTGCTACAGTAGTGTCAAAGGGCCCAGTAGATGTAAACATGGCTTACAAGGACGGCACAGGGCGCACTCATATAGTACCGCGTAACCCACCGATATAGTCCCGTGGGAACAGACCGGACGGCTCCGCTAACCAACATCATATATATATACTGTAGCATGTACGTAGACCTTCCTCCTTCCTTTTCACCCCCACTTTCCTGCCGCTTCCTTACTTGCCGGATGTACGCTTGTCTTGAAAATACACCCCGTTCTTGCTCCCTCGCGTTCGCCATTCATCTCAGTGAGGCTGACTCTACATGAGCAGCCTTTCAGTAGAGTGTGTTGGACGCAACGGTACAGGCTAAAGCCTTCTCCGTGTTCGGCCCGAGATTCCGATTTTGGGAACCTGGATCCACTTTCGGTTAACCTTCGGCGTTCGCTCTGCTCCTGTGAGGACTTTATGTATGTATCACAGCCATCAGTCACACAATTGAAACCGATTTGCATATATTGCTGCTGTAGAATGGCGTATTCCATCCGAGTCGGTGCCTTTCACTACATTTGACAACATCGTGAGATCGCAGCTTGTATCATGTTGAATTTAAGATGGATTTTAACGTTTCCAACAATGATCCCTGCTCCTACGCTCCACGGTTCCGGTACTGAGCAGAATAGAATGCTGAGGTTCCCCAATCTGTCGTACACTCTATGAAAGTTCCGTCTGGTTGGCATCAAATGCTTGTAATCGTGCCTATGCTTATAGCGTCGCCGTGCGGTAGAGTGCTGTAAGTCAATGATGGAATAGAAGAGCTCTATATAAAGGACGCTCTGCCTTCGAGGCTATGAAAGGGGTGCAGGTGACCTCGTACGTTGTATGAATATATTATGCTAAGGCATCGATAAATGTTCAGATGACCCTCAACAGCGAGCCATATTCGTTCTAGATGATGTCCCAATATCCCATATGCTCGACACACTTTAAGCTGTTCCATAAACTGTTGTTTCGAAGCATGAATGGAGCTGTTTATGTGTTGTGGCCTTAAAACTAAAGAAAGGACGCAACAGTAGAGCCAAGGTACCTTAGTCCGTATTCTCCATCGCTTGCTCATAAGGCAAAACTCCTCTGTAAAACAGCGTACCAAAGCATGATTACCACCATTGGCACTGGCACTGTCGATCCGACATCGATAGGAAAGCTAGATGGTGAAACAAGTGCAACCCTTTCGAAACATTCTTCGATGCTGCATCCTTGGACTCACATGAAAGCATTTTTTTCGGTCGTCGAGAACATGCTGAGTGGAATCATTTACGGTGTACGTGCCCTTACCAGATTTTGACTGTTTCCAATTAGCACACAACTGACCTACTCCCTAGCGTTGTAAAAACCCTGTAATAGAAATATCCAATTCGTCAAAGGAAAGCAGAATCTCGGTCTGTACTTTTACTACATCTCCGTCCCTTACTCGTTACGCTCAGATTTGCATCTAGCTATCTGCTCCCCAAGAAATTGAAGGACTCAGACGAAAAATTCTGTCGCTCGAAGGGCTGGAGGCAAAGCTTGCAACTGAGTATGGAATGACCGGCAATATCGACTCTGCCGAAGTATTCGATGAGACAAAGGCCAGGGCGTTCTCCATGAAAGATGAAAATACTATATTGGCGCTGAAAGACCTCGACATGCTACATCGGTTACGTCTTCGCCTGTCCTCCGTCCAGCTGCCTCGCTACCTCGATTTCGAAGAGGTGTGTCTTCATGTTAACCGATCGATAATGAAACTGATCGCCTATGGTTTAGTCCCTACGCACGCACCGAGTTGATACCTCCCGATTCTGGGCGGTTCTGATCGGAATTGATGCGTATGAACGTATTCCTCTACACGGTTCCGTTAGAGACGCATTATTGTTGGAAAGATATCTCACAGAAGACCTTTCCGTGCCAAAACATCGAATCCAGTGCCTACTGGGTTCCACGGAACACGTATCATCACACAACTACCACATTCCTACCCGCGTCAATATCATACAGACCCTCATCGGTCTGATGGACAATGCGGAAATCGAGACCGGAGATAACATCATTATTTATTTCGCTGGACATGGATCTGGATACTCTACTGCCGGATATTGCGCCAACCCGGTGGATAGCATTGAAGCTATTTGCCCCATCGATCGTACGGAAGGAAATGGTTCTCACATTCCGGACATCAGCGACAGGGAGATTAACGTGATTCTCCAAAATATCTCCCGTGCGAAAGGCCATCATATTACATTCATACTGGACTGCTCTCACGCTGGGACTGCTACCGGGGTTCCAGAGCAAGGCGTCCGTACCCTCCCACCGTTATCAAACGGTTCACCGAAACACATGCTCAACGTCGCAGATGAATATTCCAGACAATTTCCCGGCTACCAGTCTGTGTGTTCAGACAAATGGTGCCCGGATATGTCTTCTCACGTAGTTATGGCGGCGTGTCAGGAGCACCAAGTCGTAACGGAAACGAGGAAGGAGGGAGGGTTTCAAGGCACTTTTACAGAAACGCTGTTACACGTTCTTCGGTCTGGCATCGTCAGTGAGAGATCAACGTACATCGATCTTCTATTCGCGTTGCCTACGATGCATGGTCAGACGCCGGTGATTGCAGGAACACACAAGAACGCCCAGCTCTGGTATCAGGACTAATTTTTACATGCCCCCGTTACCATAAAATGATGTTCCAGATGCTGAAGAAGTGGTCGGGGAAAGTAACGAACATTGTAAGCTTTGCGCTCAGAGGAACCGAATATACATAGGTTGTACACGGGATTTGGGTTAAATTTGTATGAAATAAGGAACTTATGTCGGTATCGAAGGTGTACATAATCACTCGCCTATTCGCCAAAATTGAACCTCCTGTCTTTGCCCGGCAGACGAGATATTGAAGCTGCCGTTTGTAAGGTTTATAGCAACCCTACGCCCATCGTGCATGCTAATGGCAGTATCACAGAAGCATGTATGCCCTTCCAGGCGCTGAGAGTAACAGAATACAATGTGCCCGCACGAGATCTATCCCTCCAGGTTCTTGGCCCGTTAGGGGAAGGGACGATATGATTTTACGATTGGGAGTCGGAATGTACACCATAAGAATTCAGTGGTGGTGGGGGGGTGGCAGACACGACATATCATGGTACCAAACAGGATGTCTTCATGCTGCAGCCATTCAGGGTACTTATCATCGCTTCTATCAGCTGCGGATTCGTCATGTAGGGCCTAGTCCACTGATAGTCTTCGCGATTTTCCATATCCCAGTAGCTTCGTGGGTGAGAAGTCTCCAAATACATGCTATCCAGCGTTCACTGAACAGCGTATTTGATCTGTTCAGCATCGCAACATCGTAATTAGCTTAAATGCTTTGTCCATTCTACGATACCTACAAGGATCTAAAGCGTATACGCCAGAGCCCAAGAAAAATTCTGCGTCATCCGCAGGAGCCGTACTTTTTACACTATTGACGTACTATTTGTTTTACATCAGCGGCTGCCGGGAATCGGTATTTTTGAACAGCAAACGGGTTCAGGACGGTAGTACCAGTAAACAGAGTAGGAAATGGAAGGCAATATTGGGCATAAATTGTGGGGTCAAAGAGTTCATCTGGAAATGACATTATCGACTTGTCAGAGCGAATGGAACATCATGCCGTCTACAACAGTGTAATCGAACACAGGCCATGCTGACAAATGAGATATTCTCCGTCAGACAAAGAAGATGAAGGGGAGATAGCGAATGTACTTACTCATCTTGCGAAATTTCTTGGGGTGCAGCAGCAAACGCAATTAGTCTCAGACCAAACTCCCTCGCCATGCCAGCATTTTTGAATTTCTTAAATGTAATGAACCGGAAGGTGACGACAATGCCGGATGAATAGCTGTTAGCACTCAGTTCATATGAGCGCAGCAGTTGAGCAACAGGGTGAGTTTCAGTTGCAAAACTCCCGTCCATTAGTCTCTAAGCAATGAAAAGAACAAAGGATTCGTAAATGCGGACAAAGAATTAAGGTACCCACATCGTAACGTACGGTCAATCAATATGCCGTAGGTGACAGAGTGATGGAGACTTCTGAGAAGAGGTGAAAATTCTGTGGCACCCCCTCAGAGCTGAGAGTGTCGCCACAGCTTTTCGCTTCCCAGCAGTGATCTATTTCTCGTTAAGGTGATAAGTAGACACAAAAATAGAAATTCGCTCTGTATTTGAACAGTTCCCCGAAGATCTCTCCTTCCGGTTTGGTTTGCGATCCAGAAGAGATCCTTTAGCATAGTAAACGAAGAAAAGTGAATTATTCCAACAACCATAGAGCAGAGTGATTATCGGGAAAGTATTGGAAGGCAAGAAGAATATAGAATGTCAGAGACGCAGCCAAGAGTTTGCCGAGAGCAGTGGCACTGCCGGACCGACGGGTGCAGATTTTCAACAGCAGATTTTCTGGTCTACGTCTGACAATTAACGTGTGTTTTTTATGCAAAAAAAAGCCAGTTCAGTGATTCGTGAAGAGGCACATTGAAAGTAATCGTAGGAAACAGGCCACCAAGGAGGTGCTCGGAACAGCCATTTTCAAGCTCCGAAGCGACCCGATCTCCTACCTGCACAATCGCAACGCGCTCGACATCGCCGGGCTCACTGATGGACCTCTCGTTCCTCACTGGCAAACCCTGGTGTGGTACTTCATTTTGAAAAGGACGGCCTACGATATGGATTTCGTTGGACGGGTACGCTAGTGAGAGGACTGAACTCTCCCTAGATAATGAACGAAACATTTTACAGGTCTCCTTCCCGGTCAAACTTCCAAGGGAATTCATAGAATGATCGAAGGGGAGGTACGGCACGTTGGCACTACAATATCGGACAGCACCTCTCCTAGCCCGGTTTTACGCGTAGATGCCATCTCCGACTCCCTCGCTTATCGTTTTGTCTCATTTCAACGCGCATATAGTCAAGTTGTCGCTTCTCTTCAGTCCGCGGTCACACGCATGCAGTTAAGCTTGAAGTGAAAGCTAAATTTACAGTGTATGCTCGTTGCTATGCCTCATTACACTATGGTATTCTTTTCCCGTGTTTCAAGTGCCAAGTAACATACTTCCCCAGTTCTTCATGTGTCCGAACTCGTTTATATTCATTGGCATCGACTTCATTCTCCCGAAGCGTGAGAACCTCCTTCAATCACGCGTTTGGCGTGTCACTGACAATATTCAACCAGTTTGTATCAATTCCTTGCTTTTGCTGTGAATATATGCTTTATATTGGTAATCGTATTTCAAACTGACGCCGATCATTTGCTACCTTGAATTCACAGAAGGGTCATAAATCTGAACACGGTCAATCTCATCTCCTGAGGTTTGCGCCGAAACATTATTCGGGTGACACTGGAGAGCAGGTGTGTGCGTTATCCAGCTGGAATTTAGTGCACGCTGAATTCTTTCATTTAGGGTGTCAACATTATTCTCACAGAGACTTAGATTCTCATCGGGTAAAGGATAGTCGTAACTACGAAGTTTAGACTATATTGATGGGATTATTCGTGCTCAATTTTGTGTTTCCGATTTTGTAAATGAATGAAAGAAATTTTTTTTTAGGTCGTCTGTCGCTCAAAGCTCCGATGAAAAATGAGGATGGTCTAATTGAGAAAAAGCACGTCAGTCGATAACGAGGTGTAAAAGCATGATCGAACCGCAACGTGACTGTTAAAAATCAGGGTTTTTTGAGTAAAACACGAGGCAATGAATATTCGAGTAAAACCCAAGTCGTGAGCGAGGATGTCTGTAAGCCGATCTGCAAAGTCCTTCTAGGACCTTGAGCTTGCATAGAAAGACGGACGAACAAGAGATGCACCGAGATGATGATAGAAGCCTTCGAAGTCAGCACTAAAAGACAACTTTATTCCCTTAAAAGTCCAGTGTAGATAGTACTGAACTGGAAAATAAACCGAACACTCGTCTGTTTCCATGGCCACCAACTACACAATGCCAATGATCGTCATCAAAACACCAACCAACAACGCCACCACAGAAACTCCCAGTCTCCTCGCACTCCCGTTCCAAAGACACGTACCCTCAGCCTTCTTCCCCCCAACATCTACGGTCCTAGCAGGTTCCACCACCTCCGTCGTACCATTCGGCATCACCCCCTCCTCCGTCGACACATACACTGGCCCCACAATAGCCGGTGTGTACGTCGCATTATACTCCTCATAGCACGGCGCTTGGACGGGGTTGGCTCCAGGAAGGGTCGTTAGATTTCCTGTGGCTACCAGCATGTTCAGGTTTAGGAAGGGAGGGAACGTGGGGAAGAAGGATACGCACTGATCTCATCAACAGTATTCGAAATAAAACACCTCGCGGTTTGGTTGATGGTGAATGTCCCAGCCGCGACACAGCACGAAGGGTCACCGTATGGGTTACAATGGCACTCGTTGATGGCTCTCTGCAGGACGCCGGAATCCCAGCCGTTGAAAAAGTCGGCGTGGTAGCCATACCCCGTGGGATCGCCGTTCGAAAACCTATGGGTTTCATTGGAGTGAGGAAGGATGGAGAGAGGGTGATGGGGGGCTCACACGAAGGGCTGTCGGGGGGTCATAGCTTCGGATCGCTGGGCTTGAAAGCCTTGCGTGGCCCAGTATACCTGCAAAGCTTTCGATTACGCGACAGATGAAGGAAGGAGAGTACACACCTCCATGAATATGCGGGGAATCGTTACAGGGTAGTTCGAGTCGTCGCATGTCCCATTGTCTGGTCCCGTCGAAGGAAAGGCGACGTGGGATTTGTGATCCGCCGAGTCTACGTTCTGGGACGCTGTCAGTCCAAGTATTCTTCCGACGTTGGAGTGAACACACCTTTCCGTCCCAACAGCTCGGAAAATTCTACATGTAGATTAGTGAGATTGTATATGGACTGTGGATATAGAACGCACGATTTGCGACCGAATGCCAGATGAGCAGTCCTGGTTAATGGGGAGCTCGTTGAATTTGGTCGACACGCCATTAAAGTTGAGGCAGAGGAAAGTGATGGCTTGCTGTGCGAAGCTCGATGAGTTTAGGGTGCGGAGGCGAGGGTCTCCTACGTGTACTGTCAGAAGGCAGGTCCTGGAAGGGAAGTGATACGAACCAGATATCATTCTAAACTGAGCGGTCATGTTAGAGACAGTGGAGCGAGGAGAAAGACGCCACTCACGTCGTCGGGGAATGGGGTCGTCAGGGAGGAGTTGTCGCTGAATAGGTAGTCTGCATGCGTCTCAGGGGGAATTTTTTCATCAAGTGGAAGTGACTACATCTAGAGCAGGCGTGAAAATGAAGTCATAGTGTAATCAAATGGCACACACATCACAGCACTCCCGTTCACAGAAACGAATGATCCATCTTTCTTCCTATACGCAATGTGTCTCAGACATACTCTGGTAGAAAGTGGGTGTGCTTACTGCCAATAAAGATGCTAGGACTGTGATTAGATGAGAGTCAAGACAGCGCGCGTAGAAACATACTGGATACCAGTAATTGCTCTTATCTTCCTGCACAGGTATCGATGTGCATTCACTGGCCCGCAGTCCCACCGTCGACAGGTTCAAGCTAAATCCACTCCCTCCCAGCACTGTGCGCCCTCATAAATGCCCATGCCACAATACAAAGAGCATAAAACCACACCAGAATGGACGTGAGAGCCAACGATCCCCGGATATTGGATAGGATCCATCCGTTGTATCGTCACAACGTTATCTACAGTCTTAAAATGAGCCCGCGGCGCGTCAAAAAAAACTTGTCAAAACGTACTTGCGGCCATCAACCAGTATGATGAGACATTTGGGATCCACAGGCAAAGTAACAGGATAAAGAGTGAGAAAAGCGACCCAGACATGAAGAAACAGGCAAGGGAGAGTAGAGTAGAGTACAAGGCATGGCGTCCTTACTTGCTAGCAGCGCATGGTAACCGTGCGTGATGAACAAAGGCAGAAAAGAAGCGTTGTACCTTAGAATAGAAGGGAAGTCCCACTTATACCCACCCACTCTCAGCCGCGGAGATGACCGTGGGAGGACTCTCTTTCTCCGCATTTGTCCTTCTCACCTTCGTTTCCGCTTTCCCTATCGACGATGAAGCTCCTGCAGTTTGACTAAGTCATCTGCGTGGACTTGTATTGCCCGGCATGGCTATCCAAAACCTCCTTGCGAACCGCTGTTCCTGACAGTACCATAAGTATTTGTACTATCAACGCAACCCTCATGCAAGAACAATTGTATACGAGCCACCCCGGCTCGCAGCCTACCTAGGATATTGTCGCACCTGCAATTTATAGAGCGTTGATTGATAGGGAATCCCTACATCATAGTCGCTGGTTCGAACAAAACCGAGTGTTAGCATAAATTCTGAGTATGCCTGAACTGACTACAGACCATGCTCCTACGATTTTGCTTCTTCCCACCATCGTCTTACTCCTTAATTCAATGTTACCTTCGTGCGCCTAACGTCTTAAAATCTTCGTACACCTTCTCCTTGATATCAATTGATCCTAATCACTCTGAATGGCCGGAGATCTTGGAACATTAAACTTCCCCGATCCCGAATATTTCGTGGACAAACTGTGGACTAGTCGTCGACGAGTTCCACTGCTCAAATCGATCCGACAGGAACTCAATATCTATCCAGATAGCTATATTACATAAGACAGCAACGGAAGGTAAACGTGGATGTAGAACTTCCTATGATCAATGTGATCACATCGAAGTACATACGATAGAGAACCCCGCCGACGTCTGTTTCCGGCAATGCTACTTCCTCCCTTCACAAACCTGTTGAATGTATGCGGCCTATTATTTGGATATGTAATTACCCGTAGTAGATTGTGTGCTCTAAACAGGGATTAAACACATCTTCGATCAAACTGTTGTAACATGTTTCTGACAAAGACGATAAGGGGAAGCAAACAGGGATGTACAAAGGAAAGATGGGCTCGAATTACGATATGTCAAAACCTCAGAGTGACCGGGAGTAAAAGATATCCATGCTGCCATCATCGCTATTGATGGTTGTAGTTATAGATAGTGATGTGCAGGCCTGAGGCTTGGGCTTAGATCACGGATCTAGCTGGGAAACCGCGAATATGATACATGTGCCGGAGGAACCAAACAATGCTCTCGATTTAGTGCAACCGCATAGTAGATGGCAATTATATGGGTAGCAATACTGTGTATCGATGAATTATGAGACTCGCAAAACGCTACAGCAAAACGTGGACAAGCGCACGTCATGCGGGAAAGATTCTTATCATACTTGATCATGGATCGAATTCTCGGATGATTCATGTGAATTCTGCCCGCAAGGCAGTTTGGGTGTAGTATTCCAGGTGTCGTCTACCTGCAACTTATTCAATCCTTTGAGACGCCCGGCAATATTGGCCCGGTGAAGTCGCTCAGTACTTTAGGGCAGGGGGGTTTTCGTTTGCTTACGTCTGCGTCGTCATCGATTGAGTCTTCGATGGATGATATTCGCATGCCTTCTGGACTCGGACCGCCAACCAACGGGCACGCGACTCTCTATGCCTTTAGACCCTGCCTCTCCCTGTTCCCCTGCCCGCCAAAGCCTCTAGATGAGTTTTCGACTCTTTCTCGTTCCCCCCAAGAACGCCGGGGCTCGCGCTCGCGTTGCTCCGCCACCTCTCTGTAATACCTGTCGTAAAAACTTCGACATGCAGAATATTTAGGATATTGATATGCTGTTGCTCTCCATCCTCACCACACAGGACAATCTTGAACATCACGGCTTTCTTCGTATGGACAACATGTGCTCGTTTACTCCTCCTCCGTTTGACACTTGCATGCGAAGGGAGATAGCCAGAATAACATCATCTCCTCCGATTTTGCGCACCCTCCGTTCGTCATCGCTCCCCTCCTTTGATTTCCACATCCTACGGCACTACTTTGCGGCTGGGCTACGCCATATCGACTTCGGAAACACACCTCTCTCGGAGTATGCCGAGGCTGAGCTCGTCATGTCGCTCAATGACCGCACTCACATCATCTCCCCGCCATGCCCGTTCCTCGTCAATGATGACGATGGTGATGCGTCACCGCGTACGCCACTTTCCACCACCCCTACGTGTATCCACGTTCTCTCCGCGCCGACCACTTAGAGCCAACATTTCTGTTCCCGATGTCTCCCTATCGCCGGTCACGCCTATTCCAACGCTGAAGGAAGTCACGTTGGGTCAGCTACCAAATTACTCCCAAATCTTCCAACCCTACTGTAGGGCCCGCCACGTCTCATCATCCTCAGCCCCGCCCAGTCTCGACCTCTAATCGACACGTCTAACTATTTCCACACCAATCTAAGCTGGGTTTCGTCCTACAGCCATCCTCGGGACCCTTCCTCCCTCTTTTCTCCACCTCCGCTTCTGCAATACCAAAGAAAAGGCACTCCTTAGCGCCGTCGTCGTGTGGAGGAATGACTCCAAATTGGGGGTGGTGCTGTCCAGGAGTTCTAGTGTTCCACGATAGCTTCCCCGCGCCCAGAGCGAATGAACGGGTGCCCGCCCTCGAATGCGTTGTCTTTTCAAACAGAGTGCAATGGTGCCGTTCCTCTGCCTGGCTCCCCACTCCCGATCCTCGCCGTGTCTCCCTTTTGCCGATCCTTTCGTGAGGAAGATTAATCGCGATGTCGTACCTCCTCAGCTTTCTAGAAAAAGCGATCTGAAAGGGTTTGGAAGGGAAATGAGTGCTTCAAGCTCAATGAGAGCGTCAACGATGATTCCCTATTCTATAGACCGAATCTGCGGAAGGGGAGTAATCCCATAGGGTTATCACAGACAGGTAGAGCTTAACGTTCAAGGATCCAGGAAGATGTTGTTGGGCTGGTATAGGTGTAAGGTACCTGTCCTTTCTGGTGTTCTAGCTATCCAATGTCCTTATTGTACTTCGTAGATCCTCAGCCCTCTCCATCGTCTGGATCCTCATTCATGTATATATCGTTATCCGTATCTATCTTTCCTCTCACTCTCCCACTCGTGAATGTATACCCAATTACAATTCTTCACGGAAACATATCACTTGTTGCAATCACGCTTGCGAACTATGTATTCTTACTGAAGTCGAAAGCTTACATGTGCCAAGGAGTCAGTGCCGATCACGGGAACGTCTTTGTCTTCGCCCATATCAGCCCAGCTATAGTTCACGCATTCTTTTCTCATTCCACTGGGCATTTAAACAGCGACTCATGAAGTGCTTTGACCTCCGCAACCCCATAGCCTCTCTCGTCTTCATGCCCTGTGCACTGAGTTCTAGATGTTCCGTGTCATAAATAAATTGAGGCTGACATTCAAAGTGCTGGGACGATGATGTTGCATTAGGGTACGTCACTTCTTCTCTGTTCTTGTTATTGAAACACACAGCTTTCTTTCGTAGACCGTCGTCATCTGGACAAATCGATCAACTCTCAATTCATACATTTATGTACCTATTGATATTCATTGCTCTAGGTTTGCACCTCATCGTTAACGTTACCCTCTGACATCCCAATCAGTCGTCATTGTCCTGTTACTGCCTGAGTATTTCACGCTGCTGCTCGTGTAGTGCCGGAATATACGAAGACCTGTACGTCAGGTAGTCTTTCATATGTTCAAATAATGGGCTTCAATGGGTTCAGATTCTAGATCAATTCAACACCCTTCCCAACGGTTTCCTTTCTCCACTACTACCGTTTGGGGATTTGAGCCCATCTTTTCCTCGTACGTTCCTCTTTGCTTCTCCTTACCGTCTTAGCCTCTTACTCTTTAATATGGAAGGTCGTCTCCCCCAATGCCCATACCAACACAAGAAACTTACACCTCATAAATCTTACCACTTGACCATCTCGTACGTTGGCTTCACATACGATGGCCTTCCCGTGTCCCTCATCGCAGAAATACCGATAACGATAAACTGGAAACGCAAATTTGATGATCGAGATGATGCGTGTGTACTTCTCATTCTGAAACGTCCTCTCACAGGCATCTAGGAACGGGAACTCCATACCCTTCTCGGACAACACCACACAACTTTAAGAGACGCTGACAGTGACTTTTTTCCTTCAGCCGAGTGCGCCATATTTGCACGGCCCCACGACGCAGTAGAGTTATCTGTTCCCAACGAATGGAAAATGCCTCATTGAAGTGCTGGAAAGCTGAACGAACGATGTCGTTGGAAGCTCCCATACCGTCACCGTCACCTCTCACTTCTCGGTGCCACAGACAAGTACACATAGTACTTCTGCGCCAACACCGTCGTTTGGGCGCGTACATTATATATTTTCTATATTATGCTCTCACGTCGTCTTCATCCCCTCCACCGGCAACAAATCCAAGTGCAACGGCCTTTGGTGAGCCTTTCATGAACGATTCCCAAGTCTAAAAAACGAATTTGCACTCTCTCCGACATTGACAGGAGGATGACTTTGAATAGGAGCATAAATTCGGAAAGGGGCTCGCACCGATGCGATAACGGGGACGTATTGTTGCGTTTGAAACAGATGGGTTTTGCGTCTCGTGGATGAGCTTCCTGTCGGACCTATGGTTAGCTGTGGTACAAATGAAGTAAATGCTCAAATCACTTCGTTACCGCGACATCGTCGATGCACTCATCTACTGGGTCGATGATTATGAACAAATTCATGCACGGATTTTCATCCGCGGCCCTTTGTTGTATAATCGAAACTTCGTGAGGCGACTAGATGGTCACCCCTTCCTTGGTGGATGATGCACAGCCTAGGATAAGGGCGGAGGTTGTTGAGACGCTATGGTCCCCCTTATATTTACCCCTATCATCACAACCCTAGTTCAATCTGAATAAGTGATCACCGAGAAAGTACGGCCCTCGTGAAGACAGTCCAGCCGTATCGAAGAAAGAATTTTGGTGCAGGGTATCAGGAAAGGCACTGCGATCTGTCGTGACTTCAAAATGCGAATTTTCAAAGTACCACAGCGCATGGCTCGTCATACCAAGTCTGCGGTCCGGGCCGTTCCTCATTGGGACCTCGAGCCGCCATCAATACCAGTTTCATCATTCATTTTGATTGTGGACGGATCATTGATTGATCATCTATCGGTGAGCACTCACTCGGATCAAGCCAGGATGAGTATATGGTTACCACCTACAAATTATTCTTCTCGTTGAGCCTCCGATGACATTAACGAGAACTATCTCTCGCCACAAGTCTTGAGTGATAGGAGGGACTACGAGGGGACTATACCATTTCAGGAGGGCTCTGCCCCTGGGTCTATCCCGGGCTGTGCACCACGCATCACGTGAAGAGCAGCGACGTTTTAATCGTGGGACAAATTCCTGATTTTTTGAAGAGCATCCGCGGAGGAATTTCCGTCAAGGAATGTGTTCATGATCATCCATCCAAGTTAACGGAATAATTGCCGCCATAAAAAATGTCATGATAGGGATGTGATATGAGTATTTCCTCTATCTGTATCAACGTCGGTAGCGTCGATCAAATGCCAGTACTCGTCTCCCAGAACTGGGGAGAATGATTGCAGGCGACACGAAAGCATCTGTTTCAACCGCAACAATCAGTCGCCATTATCAAATCACTCTTTGACAGGGCCTTGTCTGAATTGATCTTCCTTTTCAAAGTTGTAGACCTCTGAACGCCATATAACAGGCAGCCTGATGAGTTCAATTAAGCATCTCTCTCCGACATTCGAACCCTGGACTCCACCATGAATTCACCTGATATTCCATCTTTAGGAATGACCCTCGGGGCAGTTTACGTAGGGGCGACAGTGGCCGCAATGTAAGCTACATGCACTGCTATCACAGCTTTTGTCTCTCTTGCTCACTGGTCAATAGCCTCTTCGGCATAACGAACTTGCAAGCAGTCATTTATTACAAAAATTACCCGGACGACTGGTGGGTGTACAAATACTCCGTATGTAAATACTCGTCTGTAGATGTATTTCCGCTTATTGGTCGTTATATGACAGGTTGCGTCGCTTTGGTACGTCATTTCTGCTTGCGTCGATGTTTCCGTGTGGCAAGACATCGGCATCTATGTAGGATCCTCGACACCCTTCACGTCGCTCTAAGCACGCACGCGTTGTATTACTACCTCATCGATCTCTTTGGGAACTTTATCGCGATTTATAATATTGTATGGTGAGTGGAAATTGCGCTAGCATATCCGTGGTCCTACTGATTCTCTGGTCCAGGAGCTTCAAGGTATATCATTCCACCGTATATTTTTAGCAAAGACTTACGACATCCCAATTCAACAGCTTCAAATCCTTTTCAACGTGCGTTTATTTTTACATTCCTTACGCGGTCAACGCGTCTGAAATAGGCACCTGCTCAGGTTCTGATCATCATGGTGGTCCAAGCGTATGGCGTTCATTCCTTTCCCTCCACATCTCCATGTACTGATTTGTCCTCTAGTCTGTATACCGTCCGTTTATGGAAACGTTCGCATTAATCCTTTTTGATCCATTCTAAAAATTTAACTTATATTCGCTAATAGTCGACCGGAACCCTTATAAAGTCGTTCTGTGGTTCGTGGTACGCACTATCCTTCCTTTCTGAATCTCTGCGTTTAATGATGAATACATAGGTTCTGACGGTGATAACTGCTTTCAGTGAGTGATTCGGTCACAATTAATGGTGTACTCAATCTTATTCCACCGAAACAGGTTCTGGAATATGCGAGTCTTTCTTCACCGATTCTAGGGTATACGTGTACTGATATGTTACAAATATCAGATGTCGTCGTCGACGTGTAAGCGGGCTGTTCTTGTTGAAACACGACCCCTAATCGCATCGTAGATATTCCCTGTCGAATTTCCTGTCCATGGAACGAATAAGGGTGCGCACTACACACCTGTGCGTCATGGTGATTCATCCTCAACATCATATCAGAAAGCGATTTGGATTGCCTTTTCTGCAGCAGCAATATCCGACTTTGCCATCGCTTTCTCGATGTGCTATTACCTGCACAAAAGCAGATCGGTCACAAATTTCACCAGGTGCGTCATCTCTCTTCAATCTTGCTGGGTACGTGCTTAATATTATATCAGCACCTCGAAGATACTTCTAAATCTCATGCGCCTCGTCGTGATTTCCGGTTTAGCGACAAGGTAAGGCAGCCAGTGCTTATATATTGAAGTGGGAGCTGAATCGAAACAGTGTATGCTCGTTGTTATGCCTCATTACGGTATGGTGACCCTTTCCGATGTTCCAAGTACCGACTAACATACTTCTCCAGTTCTTCATCTGGCCCAACTCGTTTATATTCATTGGCATCGACTTCATTCTCCCGAAGCGTGAGAACGTCCTTCAATCTCGCCGCTGGTGCATCACTGACAATACTCAACCAGTTTACATCAACTCGTTGCTTTCACTGTGAATATCTACTCTATATTCGTAATCGTATTCCACACTGACGTGGATGGTTGGCTAGGTTGAATTCACGGAAGGGTCATAAATCTGAACACGGCGAATCTCATCTCCTGAGGTTTGCGCCGAAAACTTGTTCGGGTGACACTGGAGAGCAGGTGTGTTTTATTCAACCGGGCTTTGGTGCGAGCTGAATTCTTTCATTCAGGGTGTCAACATTCTTCTCACAACGACTCAAATATCTGATCAAGGAAAGGACAGTCGCAACTATGAAGTTTAGACTATATTGAGAGGATTATTTATTTTCGATTTCGTGCTGCTGAATTTGTAAATAAATGAAAGAAGTTTATTTAAGTCGTCCGTCGTTCAAAGCTTTGAAAAAATGAGACAGTTATGGTTGAGAAAAGTATGCAACAGACGATAGCGAGGACGTGAACATTCTAGGAAGATTAATGCGCAAGGCGAGTAAAGAGATCAACGTCTGTATGGTACCGGATAGTCTGCAAAGTCATTCTAGGAACTTGGGCTTGAATAAAAAGAAGGATCGATGAGAGACGCACCAAGACGACGATCGAAGCTTCTGAAGTCAGTGCTAGAAGACAATTTTAATTGGAATAGACAACCTACAAGTAAAAAACTTTTAAAGAAGACATGTTCAATCACTTCGTTGGGAGCGACGTGGCAACGGGCGCACGATTCTTGATCTGCTGATCAACGATAGACCGAAAACATTTTGTAATACTCACATCTATGAAAGGGACGGGAACTATAATCAAAGTTCTCTTCCTTTCCCGACCAAAGAAATCGGACACCAAACCCGCCGGTATCAAAGGATTTTGAATGACACATATCAGATCTGATTCTTTGACCAACAGAAGACTTTCGAGGCATAGGTTGCGCCGAACTATCTACAGTAACATTGAAGAAACACTCTTCGAATCCGTATTACATGAGTCGAAGGGGGGCAGCAATGAAACATGCATCACCTGGGATTCTCCATGTCTAAACATATCACAGTACCACCCTTTAATTGCTGGCAGAAATCACATGTTCGGATCTCCTATACGAACAGGATGCCCACCCGAGGTTATCCTGAACTGTAGTGATGTCAGCACTTAAGATGGCGAAGAGAAAGGCATGACTAACAGCGTCAGGAAACTGGTTCGTCAACGAGGAGTTGTCGCTTAATACGTAGTCTGTACGTGTCTCAGCAGGTAAACCTTCATAAAGAGAAACCAAGGGTTCATCTAGAACACGAGTGAAAATAGCATGCCAATATAATTAGGAACATCACAGCACTGCCATTTACAGTGACCAATGCCCCGTCTATCTAATTATATGCCAACCATCTAATTCATATTGGGGCGTGATGAGGACGCGGAGGCTTACTGCCAGTAAAGAAGCTAGGTGCGGAAGTAGGAGATACCCGGAGCATCAAACGGAGAAACGCACCGGATACTAATGATTACTCTTATCTTCCTGAATAGGTATCGAGATACATTCGCCGCCCTGTAGATACACCGTCTACAGGTTGAAGCTGAATTTGCTCTCTCCCAGTACTGCACCCCTTCAGAGATACGTCGAACGGGGTACAAAGGATGGAAATCCATACCAGAATGAACGCGCGAGCAGACATTGCCTGGATATTGTTAAGATCCATGCGCTGCATTGTCAGAGCGTCATCTGCAGTCATAAATAAGCTTACGGCGCGGCAGTGCAAGAAACATGCGCGAGAAGAGTCTCCTAGACACGGCCAACGGAGAGAGCGAGGGTAGCGTAGAGTACATGACATGGCGTCTTTACTCCCTCAGCGCGTGGTGACCGTGCGTGATGAATAATGGCTGCAAAGAGGCGTTGAAGCTTAGAATGGGAGGTAATTCCCACGTATAGCCACCCCCTCTAAGCCGCGGGATGTGTGTTTCTCCGCATTTGTCATTCTGACGAGCATCGTTTTCTTTCCCTGCATCTTCTCATCGACACGTTGTCCTCGTTCCCTAAACTGGAATGCCATGAATCAGCACTTTAAGCCGTCCTTTGCCACCGACAATTCCGAGCATTACCTCCTGCACTGAAGAAACAAACAATCTCCTTTCCAAACGACGTTGCGAAGACAACCAGCATCGGATTTGAACAATACCCGCTTAAGATGCTCGGCACCTCGGACCGCGTGATATGAGGTCAAGGAGTACCAGGGCCAACACTTCCAACCATGCGACTTCATCGTCCATCGCCGGTATCATTACTCCGAGCAATAGATCCTCGTGTTTACCATCACCTACCATCTCAGTAAACCCCTTCCTCTCCATCTCTTTCCGCAAAGCCCTAATTTCCTTTTCTAGATGGCTTCCGATCCAGAACGGATGTGTGAGCTGTAACATCTTCCGTCGATATACCGTCTAGCCAATGCGTACCCCGACCTGCACTACATCGTCTTCCCGAACGGGGGAAAGTAGCACCATCCATCTCCCTCGCTACCGCCGCTCCTCCGTTCCCGATCCTCACTGCGTCTCCCATTGGACGACCGATTCGTGGAGAAGATTCATCGCGATGTTATCCCTGCTCCGCTTCGTCAGAAAGTCGTCCCTGAAAAGAGAGGAGTGCTTCGCCCTCAATGACAGCGACGACGACGATTCCTTGTTCTATAAACGAAGTCTGCAAAAGCAGAGTGGTTTGATACAGGGTTATCATGAACAGGCCGAGGTTAATGTTCGAGGAGCTGGGAAGATGGTCATGGCGCTAGTATAGGCGTAAGGTACGTATCTTATGCCCAGCTCTTAGTATTCAAGGTCCTCGATTTGCGTCATAGATGCCGTCACCATCGTTTTATATATCTTTATCTGTATTTATACCTACCTTCCTTCTCCCACTCATGAATATATCCCCACTTACAAATTTTCGTCAATGCGTATTATTCGTCCTGCCAGCCAGTGAACCAAGTGTTCTTATGCCAGTCGAAAGGCATAAGAATCGGGGACCGTCGTCCCCTTCGCTTCCACGTGTGAGAAAGGTTTTCCGCACATTAGCGTAGACATCTTTCATGCATTCATTTCGTATCCAGCTGATGATGTCCAAGAACGGTTCTTGAAGTATTTGGACCTCAACGAAGGATGATTCCCTACGTTTCAAACTCAGTCCGAGAAGGAGAGCGATTCGTGGTATGAGAAAATCGAATTTGATGTTGAAAGTGCTGATGAGATATGTAACGTTAGCGATGCGTC
This sequence comes from Armillaria novae-zelandiae, assembly GCA_030435655.1. Classification (NCBI taxonomy): domain Eukaryota; kingdom Fungi; phylum Basidiomycota; class Agaricomycetes; order Agaricales; family Physalacriaceae; genus Armillaria; species Armillaria novae-zelandiae. The sequence goes on along the minus strand of JAUEPR010000079.1, from coordinate 22,767 downwards.
TTCTTTGTCATCGTTACGAAATAAAATGACAATATTGTCCCTTCATACTCTTGCTTCTACTCCTCAGCCCGAAGATCTTCCAAGTCTACGGTGTTAGAATTAAAAAATACATTATCACACGTTAAAAGGGTCCCCGCCATATATCTTCAGCAACTGCAGATTCGGTAATTGTCCTCCGACGCCGAGAAATTGGGTAAACACAAACTATTGTATCCCGCAACGTAGACGAACAGCCCCCTCCAAAGCACGAAGACACCCCATTCACCATTTCGTAGTTCACAAAGAGGGAACTTCCCGCCTGATATTAGCTTTCATACGTTAAGACTGGGCTCCTCGGCACGGTCAAATGACTGAACACTGTTCATCGAAACGCTGATGTTCTGACAAAGAAATATCAAAATCATGTCGAGGCGGAAATATGTTACGTTCGTACCACTTCGTCCGTATCCGCCCCGGAGCTGTTGGGTGCGAACCTGATCGCCTTTGGTTCGGAGCATTCAGTATTCGTGCGTGGTCGATGGTCCCTTCGGCAATTCAGCCTTTGAAGAAAATGTGAGTGCCTATGGAGACCGAAAACGTGGGTAGGCACGGACATGACAAGTAGGGAGTTGACATAGACTGAAAGGTCTTAGATGTGGCATTAACGTATAATCGGTGATGCACTGACGTTTTGGTAAGATCAAATCGACACCCAGGAAGATTAAAGTGTTTGGCCACACAAGATACTGGGATCGATGCTCAAGGTCGGATTGGAAACACGTACATGTGTTGAGATTTACGAACCGTTAGCAAAACGAGTAGTGACCATGCGCTATCAGTCAATCAGTCCCTACACATCCCACATTGGGTAGAGACTGTCACCTCGTGGCTAAGCCGGATATCACCACCAGTCGGATTAGATCCCAAAGCATTGTGGATGTTCTATGGAACGTCGTTAACTTGATTGACTACGATAAAAATGAACGATTTTGCCTGGAGAACCCTGAAACTTCCCTGCATTTATGCAAGTAGTAACACATTGAGAAGGCGATGACGAAATCACACATCGCTGGCATAGCGAAGACAGTACATATTGACTTCTGGGGCAGTCGTGAGATATAGGCATGCGAATTATTAGATGAACCCGTAAACGTACCTTTATGCTCGGTAACAAAAGAAAATTGGATATGGTGTATCTGTTGAGAGCCGTATGAGTGATAATACGATGCACCTCGATGAAAAGGCTTTATTACGCTTCATAGATAGAGACTAAAGATACCGTGAGGAGAAGACTAGAAAGTGAAATATAGCTTACAGACTCCGGTGCCTTCAAGATGGTCAATCAGGTCGACCACACTATTGATAGGACACATACCGAGGGCGACTATAGCAATCAGAACCTGTGAGCTCATTTTCAGAGAAGGCTATTCTGATTACGAATGACAGCCTACCACGAACCACGGGAGAATCCTACCAAAGTGACGGCCAACTAGAAGAGGACTGAGCGTTGTGTTCTCTTGATGGGAAGGAGAAAGAGCTAACGTTTCCAGATGCGGATAGCATATACACTGTACACCACACCGGTGAGTAAGTATGCGGGTGAACGATTCGTAAACATACACCTGGACGCCCACGATGATAACCATCTGAAGTCCTGATGAATTTCAGATAGTGGAATACAGTCGGGGGACGAACGTTGAGCAGTGTATGTAGCTTAATGTTGATGTTGTGTTTATTGTGATGAGAGTGCAACTGATACAGAAATAAATACCTTGAAACTCCTAGGACATGAAAGCGATGAGGGTTGCAGAACCTTCCGATAGTATTTACGTACCAGATGATACTATAGATGCTATCATAGTCACCAAATAAGTCAATTAGATAGTGATACAAGGCATGGGTGCTGAAAGCCACGTGAAGACCATCCAGAACCCTGGATAACATCGTCATCGATAGGATCAATTACCGCTGAGTGGACTTCGACGCACCAAAGTACACCAACCTGGTTACAGGATATCAGTGACTCGGAACAGAGTTAAAATATCACAAGAAGCATACGTACGGAGTATCGGTATACCCACCAATCATCTGGGTACTTCTTGTAGTAGATGGCCACTTGTAGATTGGTTATTCCAAATAAGCTGTTACGGGAGATGAGCAAGGGGTCAGGAATGCGAAATACGAAGACGACGGTTGCTCACATCGCTGCGACTGTAGCGCCAATGTAAATTGGGCCTAGGGTTGTTCCCAAGGATGGAGCGGGGATGGGGTTTTGCGATGCCATTCTATGGGACGAGGTCGAAGGGGCGCACGAGATGAGTTCTGGAAGTAGCAATGCTTAGCTTTCTTATACCGTGTATCAATGGATGGCATCAAAAACGGCATCAAAAAGCCGGTGAGAGGAGCTTCCCGATGGTCGAGCCCTCCTGCTTTGTCCATAGCCTGGACGTAAGAATAGATATCAGCTTGATGCGGAGATTGAGAGCCGTGCATACCGGGATCAAGAGAGCCCCGTGGTGGCTGGAGGAAGGGACTGCATTCCGTGGGCTTCTGTGTTGAAAGGCAAGTATACGGTTAGTCATTGAGTATCATAGAGAAGATGCATGAGTGGATCGCCAGGGCCTCTCTTTCATCACGCTTGAGGACTGTCACGATGGCGGCGATGCTCGAATACCGGTGGTTTGAAACCAGGGACCACAGGGTATCATTATTGCCTTACCTGGCTATCTTCAAGCGCTTATGCGCTACCTGACTGTTACCAGATACGTAACACCAGGGTCATTAATATCCCGCCAAACACGGTGATGTGGTAGCGTAATCATTGCATCAGAATGAGCTGCTGATCAGGAGTGTGCAGAAGATTGTTGTGGCCATACTAAATGATATATATAGAGTAGTCCATATACCAGTTGGTCCATATAGTGAGTGATCCTGGGTGTCATTTGCAGTTTCATGGAATAAATGATATATTTCAAGAACTTTTGTTGCTAGATTTTCTGTTAATGTCAGACGAAATTAAGTTCTGAATTGACTAGACCTGTTCCTATGAGGAGACATAGGATGGGTAAGATGACAATCAGGCAATGTTGCTCCCAGACAATCCAGCCTCTTCACATCTATAAGAATTTATGCTGTTATCTTTCAATTCAATAAGTAATGGCAAATGGACAAATTATAGATGCATCTGAAGCAGTTGTGCTTATAAATGCAGAAATACTTAACACCCAATCTGTCCTCTCCACTCACGTTAAGTTATCAGGGATGCCTGGGGACAGAAAGCGATGAAGATTACGAGCCTCAGAGAATGCATCGCTCTCTACGGCTCCATGCCATTTCTGCGTTATGGATATAGCCCGTGAAGATTTTGCCTATTTCGGGGCCGTTATATTGGCGCAGTTCGAAGGAGTCGCCTGCTCAGACGTTGACCGATTTTACTATTCTTCTCTATCAGATATGACAATGCAATTTTGTTGACATCACCTCTGCTGAAAGGTATTTCCCCCCCCCCCCCTCGACGTTCGCATCAGGTAGCAAGCCGAAGCTACTCAGAACAACTACCGAGTTGCCTTCTGACTTTGAAACAACTTGAAAACGACTTTGAAAGCGGTGCATCGGTACCGCGAAACTATTGACAGTGAGTAATCCTTGGGATCATATGTTCGGGCGTTAATTCCTAGTTCTTGCATCACTGGTAATGATTGATGATCGTCAACATTAGCCGCATTCTGATCCTATATAGCCCTAGGGAGCTAAGTCGCTAGTCCTTTTCAATGCACGGCAACTTGGCTATCTATGTGTTTGTCAGTTGATAATGTTTATCATGAATAATTTACCAGGATCGTACTATTTAGCTTACAGTCACCCACTTTATGGTATGCCGAAGAGGGATCCGTGAGATTTCGGCGCTAACCTGGGACTACTACAAGAAATGGTGATACGACGGATAGTGGATTCAATTTGTTTCTTCTTATTCTCATGGCTCTAGATCATGGGTAGCATATTGTGCCGAGGACCTAGTTTGGATGACTGAGTCCCCGTCCCACAGACATTTGAGAGACTTCTCTATAACGCAAACCGTGATATACGCACTTTCTAACGTACAGAGAGTGTTTAACAAATCGAAGTCAATTTCCCTGATTACTTGACTGAACAGCAAGAGCGCGATGGGCACGGCGAATGAGCCAGCCATGCGCGTAAATTCGTTCGTACTGATGCATCATACTGCAACAGTAAGTACAACATATTCGCATTTCCTGAATGGGCACATTTGTTGGGTCCTGACGAAGTAGACTTTCCCCTTTCAACACTTCCACATTTCTCGGACGAGGTTATTCGTAGCCTATATGTAAATATGTACATGGACTCTACCGGTCCGCAATCGCATTATCTGCTATGGATATCCTCCAATCGCCTTTTTCTGGACTAGGCAAAGCCTTAAACAAAGTATATGCCCATATCCAAGATCTCACTGCCTCAAACACTAATATGAGATCAACTCTTCATCTTATCAGATCTGCAGCCCAATCTACGTTTCGTGCTACACTTATAGCTAGCAGGTTTGATATCACTCAGCGTAGTACAACACTACGCATCCGGCATAAGGGCAGGGGCATTAAAACAACGCTTAGTGCGAACATAGCGCTGTGTCTCACCCACGTTGTCTTCCCTGTTGATCCTTCATTGCCGCCTGATTAACGCCCTGGAGGGTATGGTGACATATCACCCGTCTCCATGGATCAAACATTTTCAGTTCCCTGTAAAGATATCGCGCACCCACGAATAAGCTTCGTTTTCCTCATACACCTCTTCTCTCTTTTTTCTTGAAATGCTCCTCGTTCCACTCTTTATTATGCAAGTCGTCTCCCCTAGTGCTCGCACCCATTGCAACAACCCAGTTCCGCAGATGTTATACATTGACGACCTCGTACGGATTTATGTTTGATGACCCGCCAGGACCCCTCATCGCAGAGATACCCATAACGATAGCATGGCACCGAAACTCCGGCGATCCAGATGACATATATTTCTCACGCCGAGACGTCGTCTCCCAGGCTTCTGGGAAAGGGGACTCTATACCCTCTTCTAGCGACACGACCCAACCTCAAGGGGTGCTTACCGTTACTTTCCCTTCAGAAGGGTGAGCCATATGCGCGTGGTCCGATGATGGACTACTCATTGTTTTCTTACAAAATAGAAGATACGTTATTGAAGTTCTGGAAAGCCTGACGAACGATGTCGTTAGGTGCTCCCATCACCTCACTGTTGCATCTCAGGAGGTGGACAGTGTAGGCAGCGATTCTGTAATGATGTTTACGTGCGTACAACATACCTATTCGATACCATATCCAATGCTTATACTGAACATGGAACAGCACTGTGTCTGCTACTGCTTTAAATTGCACTCCGTGAGCGATAACCCTGCGTGCGGTCCATTGACCTGATTATCATAGCAGAACCCTCGCCTCGTCTGCGTTTACCGTACCGACAAGTAATGCCGGCACAGCTCTTCCACTGTGAGCATCCCATGAATGATTCGATGTGCGGTTAATTCACTGATCCTAACGTTATCGTAGACCGGTCACACCTTCTAGCTTTATTCCGCCTGTAGCAAGTTCTAGTGCGACGGTTTTGAAACAATCGATGTATGAAACGTTTCTCTCTACCTTTATTTGTGTGATTCCTTATTTATTTATTTGCTTCCCAGAAATTACGTGTTATCCGCATCTAGTCTTGCCCCTACCATTGGTACCATAGCGAGCACACCATCCATGTAAGAAATTCGTCACTTCCTCCTTCAAAGCTACGAGTCTTCCACTCACCCTAGATACGCCAACCCTCCCTCAAATTCAAATCAACTATCGATCATCATCGGCGCAATCGTCAGCTCTCTTGCTTTTCTACTCCTTCTTGTGGGAACCGGAATCTTGTTCAAACGGAAACGCATAAAGCCCTACCAACTTGAACCAATATTGCCACTTTCTTCACCTAGTGACGAGGGAAGGAACGAAGCTATCCCTCCCATGGTGAATCCTGAAACGGCGCACTCATCCACAAATACTCAGGCTCCGGCAGAAAGTTATACACGGACAGGTGCCTCCGGAGGAGCATCCAGACCTTTTCCCGTTGTGATCCACATGGGTGGAAGCATGAGTGAACACTCGCCCGCTCCTTATTTACATAGGGTTCCTCAAGCAGCAAGGGGAAAGCGGACCAACGTTGCCGGAGCGGAGAGAAATAGCTTTAGCACTCCATCTAGAACGTTGCCTGTTGACTCTAGGAGCGCAAGAGAACATGCGGGTCTTCTCGGGGAAGAGAGACCACGAGTTGCCTTGGGAGATATCGAAACTGAAGTCCGGAGGCTGAAGACACAGGTTCGCCGGATCCTCATTCAACGGGAAGCAGAACGGCGTCAAGGCGATTCCTCTGATCGGCCTCCATCCTATACAGAAAGCACGATTTGATATTGAACAATCGTGATGCGCTAGATTTGTCGACTAGAGGAAATCGTGTTGGCATTCATACTTGCACGATATATTTATGTTGGAGCACAACCATTGCTTTCTCATTGACTATCATCCATTCCTACTTACTTTACTCCTTGTAGCGTACTTAATCTACGAAAATCCTATCCTTGCCTTAACAATGCGTAGCCAGTCGTAATCACGAGTGCACACAATTCGTTTAACCCTATTATATCATACACCATCACTAATTTACATCCACTGCGTCCGACTAAGTTTGTTATTCTCTTGTCTCGGTAATAACTCACAAAAAATGAGGTGTTACCCAGTGGATCTTCAGATAAGCTCCGTGTATCCATCACAGTAACGACCATTGGCAAGAGCCTGAGACCCAAAGATGCCAACGCGCCTCAGAAGATGGAAATGGAGAGTGAAGACCCTGTGTTATCGTAATGATGATATACAGCGATAGAGCGGATCAGAAAAGAAATCAGTAACAAGAAGTTGACTTCATTCTAAGCTTTAGAACTGAGCAATGGAACTCGAGGAAAGCCTCACGGGAGATACAGGCCAGTATGTTGAGAGTCCGATTCTTCGGATGCCAAGAGACACAAATAATCAGGGATAGAACGGGATGGAGCCGCATTTCCGTGGACTGATCTCCCTGATCGTTCTCAAAGCGTCATTCCGAGAAGCGACGAGGGCGTCCCACAGTCCAGGTTGCCATTCGAGACAGGTGAACGCGCTGTGTAGGCAATCACAGAGTCTAATCATTCATAGCCAGACAAATTTTTTGACGCGTCAATGGAATGATGTCGAATATTCTACCATCGGGGTAAGGTCCGTATCGGAATCATTACGATGATGAGCTCAAGAAGCATCAGGGACGGGTCGCCGTGGAAGCGGCTGATTATGATAGGATGCTGAGACGATGTGGCGCCATTGGTGACCTCCGCTTTTAAAGAAAGCTGTCGTATGAGCTTAGACGACGCGTCAGAGTGTCAATGAGGTCACGAGCAATATCACTAAGACGCGGTCACGGATGATCACGGGTCCTTAGTCACCCTTCTTTGTCAGTCATCGGACGATCTTTCGGACTTATTTTCATCGGTCTAGGGATTTTCCGTATTTCTGGCACACGAAACTACCCCATTTGGGCACGATTGCAATCAAAGATTCGGAGGAAATGGCACAAAATAACGCGACCCGAACGTCAAAAAGCGCTCTCTATCTTTCACCACCATCATCACCGCATTTTTTTTCGCTTACCATGGTCGCTCTCATCCAACGTCCCGCTCCCTCTTTCAAGGCTGCCGCTGTCGTCGATGGTCTCTTTGAGGATGTTTCTTTGACGGATTACCTTGGTCAATGGTACGAGCCCTTCAGCTTTTTTTCTTAACGTGATAACCAATTACTCTTAGGGTTGTCCTATTCTTCTACCCTATGTACGCACATCAGCCTTATCTGTCATTTTCATCTTGATTCTGACGACAATCAGGGACTTCACCTTTGTCTGCCCTACCGAAATTCTGGCCTTCAATGATGCTTTGGCCGAATTCAAGGCCCTTGATACGAAGGTCCTTGGTATGTTCATCTCGCTCATTGTGCAATTGCTCTTCTCAGTCGCGTCATTCAGGTGTCTCCACCGACTCTCAGCACTCTCACTTTGCCTGGGCTAACCAACCTCGGAAGGAGGGTGGTCTCGGTCCCGACCTCAAGCTTCCTCTCATTGCCGACCGAAACATGTCCATCTCCCGCGATTATGGCGTCCTTCTTGAAGATGAGGGCATCGCTCTCCGGGGTCTCTTTATCATCGACCCCAAGGGAATCCTCAGGTATGTCGCTACCCTTATCTATTCCCTGTACCACATTCATGACACTTCATCGCCAGGCAAATCACTGTAAACGACCTACCCGTCGGTCGGTCTGTCGACGAGACTATTCGCCTTATCAAAGCGTTCCAGTTCACTGTGCGTTATCCGTATATTCTTTCTATCGTTATCGTCTGATGTTTTTGTTAAGGACAAGTACGGAGAAGTTTGCCCCGCGAACTGGCATGAAGGAGATAAGACCATGAAGGCGGATCCCAAGGGTTCGAAGGAATACTTTTCGGCCGTGGGCGATGATGCTCCGAACAAGCGGGCTCGCCAAGCTTAAATACAGCCATGCACAGGTCAGCCGCAGCTGCAAGAGGAAAGCAAATCTCATAGAATGTTAGAAGACATAGACCTAGATCGACCGTCACTCCACTCAATGTTTTCTTGATCTTCGTGTGCTTCCGTTTCTATTCCTTTGATGAATTAGATACTTACCCTGCTACCTTCTTAATGTACTTTTCACGTCCATGCCATAAAATGTATTGCATCTCTCGCTTTCCCGAAACTCCTTGTTATTGTTCATGGTTCACCGTCTTATTCGTGAAGGTTTCTGCAACTGCGATGTGTACGGTATGTCGATCAGATAACGCTCTGATGCCTTGATCACCCACAGTTGCTTCAGATCAAAGTGGATACGAAACATGCCTAGTAAGTCTCGGCAGTGTGTGCAGTTCACTCCTTGACACTCAGAACCGATTGTAAGGTGTCGACGTGTCCTGCATTTCAGGTTCTTGTAACACTTTTCGCTCTGCGAGGAAGCATTGTAACGGATAGTTCAGCCTCTTGTTACACTAAATCATAATCTATAGCGATGAACATTCCCTTGACCGCAACAGGACTATCTTGTTACTACTATCCAGCACGTAAAAATGCGCGAGGAACGTAGGAATCGTGATTTATCAGACACAAGATTCGGGAAGACATCCAAATTATCTAGACCTCGCCCATAAGGAGGTCAAGCCTTTCACACACCTTTGACTATTTTCTTACTACTCTCAATTTCGACATCACTGAACTTTGAAGCTGTTCAAGGAAGATACCGGGGCGCAGTCGAAGAGAGCTTTTGAAGCCTCCGCCTAAGCCCCTACTGGTACGTTCCTTTTCACTCGTTTACAGTACACTTAGACAGTAAACTGAATTGTTCATCAGCGCTGCTTCCTACATGCAACTAAACCCTGTGGCGCAAAGCCATCATTTCACAAAGAATCCTTGAAGTTGTCGTCCCGGACGAACCGAAACCCCGCGAATAACAACTATCGGGGCTACATAGGACAAAATGAGTACGTGAAGGTAACGTTTAACCCTGAACCCACGCGTCACATCACGTGTTTTTTCTGACCATCGCGTCCTGTCGCGTCCCAGAAAACCACGCGCTATTGGCTCCCAAAATGGACGATGGCCTTTCTTTTACTCCCTGTACATTCAACCCCCAATCAGGCAATAACGTCTGATCGCAGTGCACGGTCACGGCCCGATGTGTGGTATAAAAGATAAAATATTTTCTACCTTTCTTTCCTCCCACCAGGAAATTTCTCCCGATGGACGCGACGCGCTCCTCTCTCAATCTCGCTACCCACGCACCTATCTCAGGTGGCAGCATGTCAGAACATAATGAGGAGCCGGCCAGGTGCCCGTCGTGGGTGCTTCTCCCTTTCTTCACTGACTCAGATTTCGATCCTGCAGCAGTGTCGCCTATTCTCAACAAATAGACTATGATTGGGACAGCATAGATTTGTCAGCATTTGAGAGCTTCTGCGCGTACGTTCCCAGCGCCGCGTCGCGTTTCCTTTCGATTGACGCGTCTCCCAGTCAGGTGCTGGGCTGTGAGGAGCCGTTGTCAGACCAAAGGACGCACAGGTGCGCCAGCTGTGTCCCTCATCGGTGCTCCCTCTTCTCACTCGCCCTCAGCATTTCGGATCAAGAGTATTTTATTATGGACGACGAGCTGCAAATAAGCGACAGCCCACTTCCTTATTTCACTGAGTTGGGTCCGGAATGGCAGTGCGGAGCGACGGCAGCTGCTGCGTAAGTTTTATTCCTTATATTGCTCTCACTAGGATTTGATGCAATTGTCCTGCAGTTCTGATACGTCGAATGAGGGTGAGAGTTTGCCAAAGACCGTCCTCACGTGCGACATCTACTTCCTTGGGTGTATTGAGACTAACTGCTCTTTAGAAATGGCCACTCGGTAGTCAACAATCAATGTCTTGGTGCCACCTGGAACTCAAAGTTCGACGATACCGACCGTTGTCGCCCATCCACGCTTCCTCTACAACCCGAGCCTTCTACGTTTTATCCTACTCCTCCGAGATCATCGTCCCCACCTTCAACGGTCAACCCGGCGCATGCTTATGCTCCTGCATGGCAGCCATCCTCAGTCGCTGGCTCGTCGAATGGGACGTCTTACCCTGAAGCCCCTCACGTGTCTTCGACTTTGGCTCAAAATCCGTACCGTGCGTTAACGCTTCAAGACATTTCGACACCATCGTCTTTTGGTTCATCGTCCACTGAACAGAGAATGTACGTAGAATCCGTGATCCCTGCCTCCAGTTCCAGACCCTGAGACTTGATTGCATTATATCAGACCGCAAAGTGGAAAAGTCCCTCGGCATGATGGTATCCCGCCCAGGTAGGAGAATTCTTTCTTTCTTCAGACTTTTTCATAACCGCCCTTGGAGACGCGTCAATCCCTACCCTGGAATGTCTTGTTTCGTACCGACGAGGTTCTCGAATGACGAACTTTTGAACAAGTACGTTATCACGTTTGTCTTGTTATTTGCTTTCTTACGCTATTCCTAGTTTTAACTTTCGGATGTCATTGTCCGGAACGTGCATACAAAAACTGTGAGGTTCATTCGTGCTCCACCCTGCATGTTAACTAATACCTGACATAGTACCGCCGGGACGCATCTTTACGTGCCGATGAACACAACAAAAGTAGCCAATCTGGCACCTATATACGACGAAAATCTCGCCCCCGCTACGACATTCTTTGGGTTACAGCGTGTTGCCCCGCCACCCGATGCACTTCACGTGTGCCCCCATACACACTGCTTCGCCGCTCTCAGAATCGAGGACTTCTCTGAGCACTTTCACACTCACCACTCCCAGTGGAACAACTCTGTGTGCTGCGAGAGTTCCTGCCCCAGATTCTACATGCCTCACAATCCGAATAGCACACACGGTCCCTTGTGCCGCAGGCAGATTATCTGCATGCACGGAGATATCCCTACATTCCTCAACAGAGAAAAAGTCAAGGACCACATGTTGGCGAAGCACTTGAAGCTCAAGCATATCGAGTGCCCTCATTGTCCGTCTGTGTTGGCAAATGTGGAAACGATGGGGACGCACCTCCGAATATGTGACGGGCTGAATTGGGCGAGACGGGAGCCGAAGGTGGATCGCCGTTCGGAACGTTCAAGCAGAAGAAAGCAAGACAGGGATGACTAGAATATGGAACCGTAATGTGTATACAAAAAACGTAGACTCTTATATCTGTATCTCAATTTGTACAATAGCATCTATTCGATATAAAATTCCCCCTGTGAGCGATGTGCCAGCCTAGAACCAACGTTGAACAGGCCTTGAAGTTAGCGGTTTAAACTTTGATTACCGTTCGACACGTGATCGGTTTGTTTTTTAAATACTGTCTTCTGTTGATAGCTACGGTCGTCCTGAGTTCCATCATCTCCCATTATTATTTAGAGGCTTTCAACCTTTACGCGTACCAAATTTCTATGGCTCAAGAACTGGATTTCCAAACAGTGCAGGCAAAGTCGAAGCACAGCGCCACGATCATCTTCCTCCATGTGTGAAAGGCCCTCATTCTCTCATGTACTCGTCTGATCAAGAATTAGGGCTTGGGTAGCAGCGCGAACAATATCGGTCGCCTGGCGCGAAGCATCGCTGCCGATCCTGGATTGCACCACATCAAGTGGATAATGCCGCAAGCGTACGTATTCATTGCTCTACCGTGCTGAGCCACACTGATATAATTGAAATAAATAGTCCATTGCGCCGATGCTCGTGGCTAGATGGAGCAGTAGTACCGGCCTGGTGAGAGGAATTGATCTCATTTAGTGAGATACATAACCTTTGTACGCAGGTACAACGTTGGAGGTGACGTCCGCGAAGATGAAGAAGGAGTCACACAATCGGCAGAATCCATTTCGCAGATTATCGCTCAAGAACACGAGAACGGCATTGAAAGAGTCTTACTCGGAGGATTCAGCCAAGGAGCCTGTATGTCCCTGTTCATGGGCGTAACCCTCGAGGATCTTCGCATTGCTGGAATCGTGATGCTCAGTGGGAAAATGGTTCTTCCTGATAAACTGATCGAGGTACAGGCTGTTGGAACGATGTCTATTCTGCCGCTTAGTTTCAATATAGGGTATCACCCCAAAGACGAAGAATATACCGATGTTCATTGCTCACGGAACCGACGATGACGTGCTCACGCTTGAGATGAATACAGAATGCGTAAAGGCATTGAAAGACTCCGGATTCCAAGTAACGGAGAAGTCGAATGCGGTTGGGGGGATATCGTATCATCTTTACCAGGGACTGGCACATTCGGTGGACGTATCGCAGGAGGTGGATGATTTAAAGGATTGGTTGGAAAAGAACGTTCCGGCGGATCCGATTGCCCAGTCCTCCGGATGATGGTAGTGAATGATACTTCTGTACTCAGAAGCGCAGAGCGGTATATAAATGCAGTGAAATCAATACTTGGTGTCATCGAACATTGTCCAAACGAAATTTCGCAAGAAATGGGACTTGGATAAATGGAAAAACTGGTAGACACCTCATCAGAGTGGAGGCGGCAGGGTACCCCCTATACATGAATTTCTGCCGACATCTCTGAATATAACGGTGTCGTCGAAGGGATGGTCCCTGGCGGTGCCGAGTATCTAGGAAGAAAAAGAGAGTGGACAACGAAACTGACACTCTGGTGTAGAGAACACGAAGCGAATTATTTGGTTGTCTCACTTCCTTTCGTCGGAAATCTTTGTCGTCAGATTATTTGATAAATAATAAGCAAATACCTCATCAGAAACTAACTGAATATTGGTGAATGAATCGCAATAGAGATCGTACTGACAACTGTAGCGGATTAAAAGCATCGGTTGCAGTATTTTGAATCAATAAGCCCAATAATATGTACACAAGAATTTACTTCAAGGACCCACACCCGTAACTAAGAAACCGTCAGTCACACATATCATCTGAGGGGTTCTATCCCCTTATTCGTCAACCTGGTTGTGTGAAATTCTCTGTATACCGCCGCAACGAAGACTACCAACTATATTACACTAGCGTCATACCTGTATGTTCTCTTCGCTAGTGCTGTTTCTTAACGGTGTTTACCTAACAGATAGTAGCTTTGATGACATAAACAAGATACGCAGACTGAAATGCATCTCACGATAGTTAAAAGTGCTAGGTATTCTTCATGGCGGGACTTTCCGTCTGCAGGATGTCGGGACCTTAATTCAAACAATGCTTTTCGCTATAATGCTCGATGATGATCTCATCCCGGAGAATGACAGTTCCAGCAGTGTTTTATGGCAATATGTTAGAGACAAGATCGGCAGAGAACTCTATGCTTCCGACATTCGAATGGAGAGCACAGGCAGATCGATTAGATCAGCGAAAGCAGAAATTCTCTACGGAACAAAGATCTCTAGATATCGTATATAAACATGTTGATAAAGCCTCCTGTAATAGGATAGGCGTAGTGCACGACCTGCGTAGTAAAGGGAACGAGAAAATTCAAAATAAAGCTCAAAGTATGTCCGTGATGAATATCTCAATGCTGGGAAGCGTTGTACCGAGTACAGACTCTCGACAGACAGAATTAGCTGATGTTGTCCTGACGCGATTAGATTTAGCAAAATGTGATGATAATGCCAACCTGGAAAGAGGATGTCAGCATACTATCGAGAAGACGAGACAAGAACCGTTAACATCATCATCTTCGCACTGCACAAGAGCGTCCCAGTCGGTAGCTACATGAAATGCATCGACACAATCAGAACTTGAACCTAAAGGGAGAGGTCTTCATGACTCTGCAGATAAACAATATGGTCTCGGGCCACGCACATGATTTTCCTTCGCCTTCGCAGCCGTTGAAGTACGAGAAAGAGGCTGGTACGTTGAACACGTTGTTTCTTACGGCTACATGAGAGTGGAAGGGGTAAAACATATCAGAACTTACGGCTCAATGATCGAAAGGTCCACGCTAGATCCTGCACCGGGAGCCGTGGGATTTTTCAGCGTGATTTCTACGATGGTACAGTATCGTCCGTTGAAATCGCAATCATTGGTTTCGAGCCAACTAAATGTCAGTAATTTAGGACGGAAGAGAAAAAAGTATGTATAGGAATGACTTGCGCTATGGCGGATTCGAAGGGACCTGTGGCGGTGTAGTCGGCACCGGTCGAAAGGATGATGAAATTCTGGCTTAGGGTGGGCTACGATGACCGGGTTTTAGCCAGCACCCAGAAATTCTCTGAAGATGTTTACCGTTCCAGTACCACATCTACATGACAGTCAGCGAGTCGAGGTCCCACAACGCAAGAACATACTCACTGATTGATCAACTTCACTGTGTGCGACTCCGCTTTGGCAGCAGGAAAAGTACCCAAGGCAGTAAGTGTGAAGAAAAGGAGGGCCTTGACGAGCATTGGATTGTTTGGGGAAGGAGGGAACTTTTGCGAAGAATGAGACCTCAGAGGTGTCCTCTCTTAAGTTATATTCGGGGGCAAGGCCGCACCACCGACGTAAGTGCGCCCGTTCTTGATGTGTCTGAAACGAAAGAAGAGATGAATTAGCTTGGCAGACATAAAAAACGGAATTTGTACATACGAGTGCATAACACCCGATTTATGATCCTCTGGAGGAAACCCGCTAAGAGGTTCTGTTGAAGAGCAATAACATAGGACGGTATAATGCACGTTTGTTCCTCTTGGCGGCATATCAGGTATCACGTCTGTAGAGAGAGGAAATTGGTGTCAGAAAGGAAACGGTGCCGAAAATGAAGGGAACCACGAGTTTTTTGCAGAGATCTGATGGAAAGCACTGCTTCGTGAGTCATTGTCGTGAGAATACTTTACGAATGGTTTACGGTAAAATATGGAACGATGCGTCATGGTCTGCTAAGAAGTCTCCCTGCCCATCATTGTGGTTCCGGTTGACGCGAATAATTCCCAAAACGGTAAGGATCACAAAGGCCATGGCCACGTGTTTACGATACATTCAGTGGCTGTGGTCCAAACATCATGGTCTGTCTGGTCCTCGTTGACCATGATTATGACAAGCCTTCGAAAAACCAGACCGCCACATTGTTTCAGTTGTTGTGATATTCGACTGGATAAAAAAAACTGTATTCGAATTTCTGAGCGAATGTCAGGTTGGTCAGGTTGCGGCAGATAATCCATAAATTTTCATCTGCAAATTATCGACGACTCACTGTCATCCTACGTGTTAAATCATCAGTTAAGAGCCATCACTACGTCCTGAAATCTCAAATAGGTGATAAGCAACGCTGTGTGAGCATTGAAGTAGTTGGTATTATGGTCCATGGACCTGAGAACTCCTCTGGATCGTGGTGCACGTTAATGTCTGACGAAGTATCCAAGATTTTATCTATTCGCGAATCACCGAAAATATGTGTGTTGAGATCAGCTTGAGATGTGATGTAAATAGGGGGGCGTTGGAACAGTCCGCCCCTTCGCCGTCGCGTGCTCTTGAGGAGTTCCAGAAGTTCATGCTGTTCGTGGCTTATTTACCTACCATGGACTATCACGTCAATTTGAAAAGTGAACTCCGCGATACGACTCCAAACTTTCGTGATGCTAATGATGCAAAACACGACGTCTCTGAATCTATATCTGGAAATTTGTCCAGACGAACTTGAAACTTTGGACGAGCTGGAGAAAACATAGCAGTGGGGAGTCGGGGCCGGAGGGGGTCCATTCATGCGACAAGTATTTTGTCAAACCTGATGATATTTCTACTGTATGGTCGAGAGGATAATTGCGGACATCTGTTGCACTTATCATGTTCACATATATCGCTCTTACATTTCTCCTGCAAGACGGTGGTCACTATTAGGGTGCGAGTGGGAAAACAATATCGGTTTATCGCAATTAATCGTGCTTTTGGTCGGTAACTTTCAGAATTAACGGGCCCCAAGGGATAACTCTTATGGTATGGTATTGTACTTTTCCCTTCACAACCCCGGTCCCAGTTTGTTATTGTTCCTTTCTCTGATCGAGTGGCACCGCTGTTTCGCCCGCACTTATAAATGCAGGGTTCGAATCTTGAGCGTCAACGTGACAACAGTGAGCCCTTTGTAAACAGACCACTACAACGCGTCTCTCAAGAAGCCTACCTGCTTATTTTTCCCGCGCTAGTTCTTAGTTTAATTCTCCCCTCAATCCCACGAATCTCTACATATTATCGACCAATGGACCCGCAAGTAAAGCCTATGCTATTTATCTGCAGTGGCTGCAAAAATATGGACCTAGCTTCGGAGCCTGTTGCTATATGCCACTGCGGCCAATTCTGGTGCTCCCAGAGATGCCTCGGAATGGTATGTCGCAATGAAAATGCAATAATATAAACATAACGAGGACTGGTACCTATAGACCTTTCGAACACACCTTACGGAGACTCCGTCCTTGGAACATAGATTCGTTGATCATTACCCCAGACTCTGCGAGGGAGAGATTATAAAAGATCCTAAACAGAATTGTATCGGAGGCGTCATGTTCCACCAATATCGTGCGTCATTATTTCATTAGCGTCAATGTCAGAGTGTCTGACTATATAGGTCGTAGGCTCTGCCCCGAAAGTAGTCCCTGTCACATTTGCCTTCCGGCGGGACGACAACGGGCAGATAGTGGACTGTATACCGCAGGTCGACGGTTTCATTCCGCCAGCTCAGCTATCATATCGAAGGGTCGGTGGACGAGGAAGTGACCTACCGTTTGAGCTTTGGTACTACAAGAATCAAATGCAGCTCGGCGTCGAATGTCCTGACTCTGCGAACGACACGATCGCCAGTCTCTCCGGTTCTTCGGAACTGGATAAATTATGGTACGGCTCGGTCATTGCAGTTATGCTGGAGAAGAAAGGAAGGCTGAAGACATATACGAATGTACAATACGATCACATGAGTCTTTTTGTGCGGTTTTTCCGTAGTTCTATGAGTCCGTGTATGGTTTACTGAATCTGTTGGGATTTATCGAGTAAAATTGAAGTACAGCGACAGTTTTGTGATACAAATATAAGCCTCCGCTAGATGAAGCATACGTAAAATCATAGAAAAATCTTCCGTGGCTGCGAAAGCATTAGAAGGAACAACCCAGAAATCAAAAGTTGAAACTGAGGAAAACATTGTTTGTCGACTTGTCAGCATCCTCCTTGTACTTGGTAATATATTTTGTACGTAGACTTACCCTGAGTAAAGCCTATCGTGTGCCTGGTGATAAAATGGGAATGCGTTCTACCTAATGTCTTTGGATGAGCTTCGAATAATGCGTCCTTCAGAGCCACAGAGGCCAGTTTGAATTTCTTCCTGTGTAATAGCGGTGATCACCGCTAGACGAGAGTTGACGTCCTTGTCTCCTTCGGAATGGGGCGTGATGAAGAAATCAGCATCGCTGGTGAGATTAACAACAATCCTAGAAGTGAATGATGAATTCTTTGACTCTCTCAACCAATCAGTGTATACCTCTTGCTATGATGGTTCGCTTCTTGAAGGTTGATAAGCAAAATATTTGTCGTGAGTATCAAGCATAATCATCCTTTCAATGTATTTGAGAAGAATCACCGACAGGAGTCTCGTAATTACGCACTGGAAAACTAGACGAAAGGACATTTATGTAGCCAATATGAGGCTGTTTTTGTAGGACGATTAAGAGAATTCAGCCTGTCTTACGACCACCATTCACAGTCGTGATAAGCTGGCGACGTGAACAAGGCAATCACAGGTCCAATTTTTATAACAAGCTCTCGCATCTTCCTAGAGTCAATCACTGGAGAAGATATGACATGTCCAACTGGCAGGAATCGACCTCCTCAAACGGTGGGGTTTCTATTTCAGATCATCATTCACGAATCATTCAAGATAGACTCTGTACGCTTCTCGGAACCATAATTGCAGCAGCGAGGCCGATTTTTTACTCTAGTGGACGACCTTCTTGAGTCTCAAGACACATTCTTTTAGTTTACTGAGTCATGCTCGTCATACCAAGCTGAACGACCTTCGAGGGAATTACGCCATCATGTACTTCAGGGCGTGATGCAGTTGGTGCGTGGGCCCCCATAGTTTTTTCAAGACGAAGAACCGTTGTATTCTTGGCATATAGTGACGACGAGTTTAGGAACTCGATCTGACCTTGTAATAATGTTTCAGGAGGAGATATCTCGGTGCACTATGACGAACTCACTTTACCACGTCGGCAATTCTCCTCTAACGTTGTATCCGGCATTGTCGTGCACCACCGCACCGTCCTTGGAAATGTAATTTGACTTAGTTACGTCGTTACGGAATTATCGACTATGTAAGGACACTCCATATTCGTTCATTCTGTTAACCATCTGTCTCTCGCCACTAAAGGTTATTCGGAATAACGAATTCACAAACGCTGGCTTTACTACAATAGATACTCAGATGATGGGTGGATATACTGGTACTCAAGTGCGTTGAATTTTGGTCACAATTGAGGTGGATTTGTCGAAATTGTTTATTGATTAGGTTGAAAAGTTTGTACGCGTTCTTCTTGCTTGTAATGGTGTCGTTGTCGCCAAAGATGTATCACTCAGGTTTCTCGATGCTCTCCATGTTACTATCAGTACACATGCATCGCACTACTATCTCATGGATCTATTCGGGAACTAGTATGTTGTGGTGTTGGTACGTCAGGAGCTCTACTTCCATGTTAAATATATCTGGAATAATAAAATTCCAAGAGTACCCTGCAGAGAGGCTGATTTGACTGATGACTACCCGATCCGAGAGCGGAATCTAAGTAACAGGACCATGGCAAACTATGAGAGAAGCTAGGTACGCGTGATGAGGTGTTAGAGGCAAGTACCGGGGACAATACCTTTCACGGCCAAATGGCAAACTTATTGAGGTCCCCGATGATGCACGGGCGCTTCGATCTGCCTGGGCGCCCGGCTCACTATCCTCTTGGCAATTCTCGTTGGCCATCAATATTACGTGCACTCTATTTTCTACATTGAAACTCGCTTATCCTGTCGCACTTCCATGCTTTAACGTCAGTTGAAACCATCCATGTTAATGCCACTAGTCATCTGTACCTTTACACTCAATTCAAACGATAGCAATGTAGTCATCAAGATCTGTATCCTTGCGTCCGTGTTTTTCTTCTCCCTTTAGACAGCCCTCAGATACTCCCTCTTGGTTTTGTTTCTGAAAGGATACCACCTGACTCTCATTTGGTCTCGTGATATCATCCTGTTCTACGGTCTACCTCTCAGGGACTCAGAAATGTCCTGAATTTGCATGATGGAATAAATTACCAAGATACGGGACTTACCTTTAATGGTGAGTGACTTCTCCTCTCTCAGGTTCCTTCGTATCTCGTGCCTGCAAAACTGATATTCGCCAGGGCCAATCCTCCACATCAGCAGAGCATTTGTCTGACAAGGTTTCATCCCTCACGTCAACATTGTAATTTCATTTATACCGCTTGCCTCGCATTAGTTGCCATACGTCTTCCTCATCCTTTCCCTCTGCTATGGCACATGAGATGCCCTCCGATATTCGAGATGACAATCATCAGGATTCCAAGTCTAACTTTGAAAGACATAGAAACGGCGACAATTCAAACAACTCCCCACGAGACATTCTAAGAGAAGCGGACGTACCTGACAACTCTCAACCTCAGTCACTTCATGGCACCACGGCGAAGACTCTATCTTCGCCCATCGAGGAACGTTTGCCATGTCGACTTGCAAAAAAACAACCAGCTTTCTCACTTTTTCCCCAATCTGTCAGCGCAACTGCAGGAGTGCCAACTGGTATGTGTACTTCATTATGCGCTATAACTCACCTCAAAAGTCATAGTAGTCGAATCTCGAGGATACCCTCCGAGTCAACCGTTTGAGGAAGCCGGGCCAACATCGAGCATTTGGCGGGCCTATCTAGACGAAAGCTTGATTTATGATACGGACATGCTTGGAAACCAGAGAGGACAAGTCAACATCCTGCTCGTTTTTGTGAGCACAGTTAATTAAATCCACGGTGATCATTTTAATTTAATTCTCTTGCAGGCGGGACTATTCTCGGCGATCGTGAGCGCCTTCATCGCACAATCTGCAGTAAATCTGCAGCCAGACTACGAGAAAATGTCGGCACTCTTATTATTTGATCAGGTCAATATACAGCTTGGGCTCGCCCAGCGGCATTTCCCCAAACCGCATCACCACATCTGGTGCTGACCCCACCGCTCATTTTAATCCCAAACCTGTGGATTCTTGGGTGAATGGACTATGGTTTGCGAGCCTTACACTCAGTCTCGCAACTGCATTGTTTGCCGTACTTGCTGACGGGTGGTATTGCCATTATTTGTCACCCGTTGCTGGAAACCCTCAAGTTCGTGCTCGCACTCGACATTTACGCTATACAGGTCTCCTCAATTGGCGTGTCAGCACATTAATCGGCTTCCTACCACTCATGCTACACCTATCCCTTTTTTTGTTTTTTACAGGTCTGGTCCTGTCTCTTATACCACGACAGCCACAAATTGCTCTGATGACAGGAATTATATCCATGGGCACCTTGATTGTATATCTTGTCACCAACACTCTCCCGCTAATATTCCCGGAGTGTCCATATAAAACGCCCCTCTCATCGGTTGCATATGCGATCATCATGTGGATACTTCGAAGATTCAGCACTATCCTGAGGGCAATCACACCTCTGGCCTTTGAGTTTCGTCCTGAAACAAAAACATTGCAGGGTTTAGGGATCTACGCCGCAGAAAGATCACGTATCAAACATGAAGTTGGTGCACTTCTTTGGCTGTATGTGAGGTCTTCAACTGCAACCATTCGTCATCTTGTAATCCACGCTCTTGCTGGACTGCCTGCGGAATACATCGAGCATGCAGAGGAGGCTTTCGCCCTTAACTGGGTCGAAATACGCGATATGAGAAGAAAGAATGTTGATGGATTGTATGGAGCTGACCAGAGACGGGTCTACCCAATGGATTCCGAAGGATATCCCCAATATAGATCGTAGGATTGAGCCGCTCCTACGTCTGGAGAGACTATTCCGTCCTGTACGCCGGAAATTCCCATTCGGCCTTTTCGGAGAACATGATCTCGATTTTTCGAGGAATAATCTCCCGGATATATTATCAATAACATTTGTCTTTCCCTCGACGACATGCATATCCGGATGCCAGTAGGCCTGGATTCACAGAAGAAAGTTGCTATGAATGCTCTCGGAAACAATCATTTTCACCATCCTGGTGTGTGGAAAAGCATTTCGACGGTGCATCGCAGCAAGAGCTATTTCATCGGGAACAAAATAGCTTTGACCTGCTGAGGCGCACTGCACATGTGCTCCGCCAGTGCGAATTCTGATCTCACCATTGAGATGTGCCTAGGTTTGGTGACAACCATATATTTCCCCGAAAGGAATTCCCGCGACATCGCGCAGTTGCACTTTAGCAGACGCGGCAGTCCATCATGGTCGAAAAATCGTTCTCCGCACTCTTATCTTCTTCTTCGACAATCGGAATTTGACAAAGTTGACTTGTGTCAAGATTCAGAGTATCACGAAAGAAGACTTCTCCTCACCATTATGCGCCTCCTGATGTCCGACTCGCAGTCGTCGATCTTCGAACCCCATTTATCTTCAAGTCATTCTTCTTTCTTCAGGAACCAACTCTTGCGCGTTGTGGTACATGCACTCAATAAAAGTGTACATCTGCCCACTATGTCGCCTTTAAAATTTGATCCCGAGGTATTCAAGGCCATAGCAACTTACATTGCTTCTGATTTATTTACTTACTCCCATTTTCGGGACCTTGAGTGTTCTATCGTGCACGCTCTTGTATGCATAGCTTCGCTTATGCATACTGAACCCCGCTTCAATAACCTCGTACCTCCTGTGGAATGGGCTACAAAATCCTTCTTTTTGAATATCCTCAACATCCAGCAACTCAGCTATCACGAAAAATT
The DNA here is from genome assembly GCA_030435655.1 of Armillaria novae-zelandiae. Lineage (NCBI taxonomy): Eukaryota > Fungi > Basidiomycota > Agaricomycetes > Agaricales > Physalacriaceae > Armillaria > Armillaria novae-zelandiae. The sequence goes on along the minus strand of JAUEPR010000079.1, from coordinate 224 downwards.
TGCGACCTATTCATCAGCCGTCAAATTCTCCCCTTTTCTTCGGAAACACTTTGGAAATGTCGACCACTTGGGTATTTTTATATTCGGTCAAGCGTTCTCGAAAGGCATCCTCCAAGCGTACGACGTTTTCAGGGAACAAGGCGGGTTGATGCGTACCGCAGACAGAGAGTATCTCCACCCGAAGGTCTTGGAAGGCTTCCAGGGTTATCTTACCGGGCTCTTGG